>QVOB01022652.1:0-11593 GCA_014839585.1 Pseudomyrmex concolor
AGGACTTTCCGTTAGTTTTATTTTCTCTCTTGGTCGTGCAAATCTTGTTGAAGTCATTATAAAATTGCCGTGACCATTTATGATGACGTTCAAATGTTTCCGCTTGTCATCTTTGACAAAGCGATCGGAAATCTTTTTTAACACGCCAATTTTTTTCACAAGTAATTGAGACGATAATAAAATGTGAATGATGAAGCAACGAAATCGGTCGATACACCCGGTATATGAGCACAGACACTGGTCAGCTACAGTCAGCATTATACACCCTACCTTACTCTGACTCGTCTCTACCTACCTACCTGCTCGCTAACGAGCCTACCTGCCGGACTTCTTGCATTCGGAGAGACTGGCCGCGCGCGGAGAGGAGAGAAGGCACCGTCCGTTCGCCGCCCATGGTGCCTATCCCCATGGGTTCGGCACCTACATCCTGCGGTGGTACTTGCGCCTTTTATAAATGGTTAAACAGATCTCCCTTTTGTGCGCGCGAGGCACCTTTTTCTAGAAAAATAGATACACATTCGCGAAAGTAGAAATGAGATATTCGGGTAACGATATGTCAGTGATTCCGATTGTGAATCGAGTTCATTATCGCCGCGTTGTTTAATACCGCCATAGTGTAAAGTAGACAAACTTTTTTCGTCTCTCTTATTTTTGGTATGTTGTCATTTTGTCGTTTTTTCTATGTTTCTCAATCAAGAAAACAATCAGAGACAAACAAAGCCGCTGTTTGTGCACAAGACAGCGAGAGTTTGTCGAAGTCACTGAAATGTAGAAACGTAATCTTTGTATTTATTTAGACGGTATGTAGATTGTTTTTTTATGAGCACGGATGCAAAGTTAAAATTTCTAATTTAAAAAGAAGCGAGACTCTTTTTGCAAGATCAGTAATTTAATGCAAGATCAGTAATTAAAATTGAATCTCTGTTTTCGTATATTTTTGCGAACGTTATAATTGACGTAAAGAAATCTCAATTAAAGCAATCAGCAGCGCGTATCAGATCTTACGTCTCGCGCTGTATTTTTCATCGCTTGTATTTCATCATATCTTATCGCGTGGCGAATCATCGATTTCCCGTTCTTGATTCAAACATCTGTGAAATCGATAGACACACGCGGCACTCTGTCTTAATGACGCGCACTTTTGACAGACGGCTGCGCGGAGATACCGGTCTCGATCCCACAGCGACACGTGCCGTGCACGTGGTGATTTTAATTCGTCCTGTCACGCGATGTCACACACACACACACACGAAGTTTCTATCGGCAACAAACTCCGCAATGGCGAGATTGTCTTATTACAGATTTGTATTTATTACAGTGAATATATTAAACAAGATGCTGTTAGCATTATCAGAGAAAGCAAGTGAAAAGAGCTCGTCATATCGATATTCTGAAATATCGATATATGTATACATAATGCGCACGTAACACAAAATTTCAAAATTAAATCTCTTTCCAGTATCGTGTTATTTCCAAAATTTACAACTTTTTTGTTACTCAAAGAATTAATGTAGTTGGCGTTTACTGCGAATGTTTACTGCGAATTGAATGGAAACTCGATCTCTCTCTCTCTCTCTCTCTCTCTCTTTCAATCTTCTTTGTCCGTTTTGTCTTTCCAAATCGCATGAAAAAAATTTTTAATCAGGTGGTACGCGAATGACTACGAGAGCTTCTACAAACGTCACATGAACGCGTACCGAGATAATCCTATAGCTCACTCAACATAGATAACAAGATAAGAGCGGATTTGTGTTTAGTGAATATTAAACGGACGAGCGTCATATGCTCTTGTGTGATTTTAGTTACTTTTCCTGTTCGTGTGATTTTAGTTATTCTTTCTGTCTCTTCTCTCTTTTCCGCGAAGTTTGATTATGAAAAATACGTTTAAATGAAAATTCATCGTTTTATCTCAGAGGAATGTATCGATTCCAATCACATCTTTAAAAATACTTTTTTTTTTTTACGACGGTGAAAACGATGATCAAACATGAGCTGATGATACGACGATCGTGTTACTTTCGATACACTCGTTTAAAGTGTGATGTTTGCGTTAAGTGAATATATACGAACACGCAACAACCTTGTTCACGCGCGCGAGAGGAGTAAACCACCGTTTAATAAAATAGCGTGATCCTGGTGACGCATGCTATCGTATATAACGCGCTGAAATGTTCACCTACAGAGTACTTTGACGAGATTAATGCACGTAAATGTAAACGACTCATTTATCGCGCTCGCTCCGGGCGAGATTAATAATCTTGTGGATTCAGTTAACACACTGCAAAGTTTGATCTTGCGGATATAATTAACGTGTGTCGAGCCAGATGCGCACTTTATTAACGTTTTAATTTAGTCTAAAAATTCTGCGGCATCATAAATAACACAATACGCAATAATAACATGCGAGATTGTAACTGTAATTTGTTTTCGAAGTTCGTACGTGTGTGTGTGTGTATATATGTGTGTGAGAGAAGTTGTTGCCAGCCGGTTTTTTTTTGTCGATAATATTACAGGACGGAAGTGTTTGTTTTCAAAGTATAAGAGTTTCATACAAATCTTTTTCGCGCTAATGAGGATTAACATATGTATGTGTGTGCACATATTTCGTCATGCACGAATTTCACGTCCCCGTCATTTAAACTACACATATATATATATATATATATATATTTTCGACGCGACACTCTCTAACGAATGTCGCGCCGGGTTCCGAAAAACCAGCCTGACAAAAGCGAACGCATGTTAATAAGCTGTGCTTACCCAAAATACCGGTTTTTCCTTCGAACCTCGCACGGTTACGATTCAGGTTTTGTATGTTCGTTTTCGAGAACCTGGTCGAACCCGCTCGAACCGATTTTCGTCAAACAAAGTCGTTAGACCGTATGATTCTCGAGTCAATTAACGCCAGAAACTCATCGTCGTTGTCGAATCTCAAGTTCCTCGTGTTTCGCTCGAGAGGAAGAAAGGTCGGGTTAAGCGAGAAATGAAGGGGACCGAAATGCGTGTATTTGATTAGTATGCAGTCATTAATTACGTTATTTCTGTGAACGGAGTCGCGAGACGGTCGCGATTAGAGCGCTGTTCTGAAATTTAGTTTATTCGTTTTTTTGTGTCACAAAGTAGTTTCGCGAGCGACATACTTTTTATGCGAAAGTTTAAAAAGAAACGCACAAACGATAAATGAGATTAGAAGAAGAGAGAAAATCAAATTACTATTTTACATTGCACATACACATGTGCGCGTATGTATGCGATGAGGATAAAAAAAAAACGAGGAAGAGAAGAGTCGAACGAAGAGTCGCGAGACGAAGAGTAACGAAAGAGACGAATCTTGAGACGAAAGAGAAAGACGTGATGAACGAAGAGACAGACAATCCTCGCTTGTGCGCGAGCCGGAGGTTGGCGTAATATGCATAGCGTTTTATGACAACTATAAATATGGCCCTAAAGCTCTTTGTTTAGAGAGAACAGTAAGGTCGGGACTCTCAAAAGTCTCACCCTTTACTTGTCGCTTCTTGAACGGATGCTGCTTAGATGCCGCATCGCGCATAGATTTACGTGCGGTGGTCCTGTCTTACACGAGTGCACTCGGTAGGGCATACAGTGTTCTTTGTGCTCTCGATACGCGCCTGCACAGATACGTAGCAGGTAGTTTAATTGATTCATGTCTTGGCATTTGTTACTTTCGGGAAAAACTGAAAGCGTCACTTTTATGTAACAATATCGCAAAAATGTGCGTACACGGTTATTGCAGTCTGCATTCTTTTCTCTTTAATTTATAAAAATATCTTTCATATTCTTTCACACATGTTTGGGAGAAAAACAGATACGGTACAGGAAGATTACAAATATATACACGCAAAATATCTCGTTGCGTAGATATATCTACTTTGTATTATAAAATAAGTACGTATCATTACGTAATGATTTTATAATACAAAGTAGATATATCGATAAGTTATACAAAATCACAATGCATTTATCACTGATAAGTTGCTTACATTGTGATTCCATATGACTTTTATCATGCGTGACGTTGAGGCATTCCAAAATTTATTTATTCAACTTAACGATATTCGATTATCGGTTTTGTTTACAATTTTTCTCTCTCTTTCTTTTTTTCTTTCTCTACATATATTTGTTAGTAAATAATTTTCTGTTCGTCTATCTTGAAGAACTTCACAAATCTCGCGTCGAAGCATCAAAATAGTAGCTCAAAATAGTAGCTCAAATGACACGATATTTGCACGTGCAAATTTTTGCCGAAGAGGTTAATTAAAAACGAGCCCCAACACGGCGGTGGCATCTGCTAACCATATGTTGAAGTGACCGTGCTTGGGATAGCGGGCTGTCACGCTAATGTCAGGTTAAGCGGTGAGAATGATTTACAAGCGGCGTGTTCGAAGAGACTGCGCATTTAGAGAGAGAGAGGGAGAGAGGAAGGAGAGAAACAGAGGAGAACTATTCCTTGCTCCTCGGAATCCTTTCCTGTGTACGCTTTGGTGGTGTATGTGTCTTGCTCATATAATTATAATTACCTTCGACCATGGTAAATATTGCACGAGCTTGACGCGCACGTACCGATCAGTTTTCACTTGAAAGATTCTCACTTCCGATTACGTAATTACCATTTCGTGACCGCACAATTGACATATTGAAAAGAAAATGGATGGATTTTTTAAAACGAGGAAGTTTCAGAAAACTTGTCGTTATCGCTTTGAGTAATGCCGCGATATGTATATCGCGAGTGATGCAATTTTTTCCTCTGAAATCGTTACGATGCTTACGCATATATGTGTAGAATAGAAGAGAGAGAGATATATACGGTTGAAAAATTATATATATTTACATGAAAATAAAACTTTACGTTTTTTTTATTACTGTCAAATAACACTTATTATAGAAGATATGTTTACAATTTTTATAAAATTAGCCGAACTGTTAAAAAATTTGAAAACAACTAATTGAAATTTTCTTTTTATAAAGAATAAGTATATAGTTTTTAAATGAAAGATTTGAGGAAAATACTTGCTGTTATAACATTTTTATTATTTCGGTTCTAACTTTATTATTTATTGATTGTTGATATCAAATTTATCCGGTAGTAAATATTGTGGTGATCAGTAGTAGTTAATCTGTACGAAAGAAATTTTACTAACTTTTATCAAAGTGTGTTGGTTGTATGGAAGAGATAATAGACAAAAAGAAAGAGAAGCCGATCAATCCGCTATCCATCGGTGAGCAGAGGCTAAATAAGGCAGCCGGCCGTTCTCCGTAAATAATTGTATCTCGTAAAGCAACTAGGTAACTAAGGATTTATATGGGCGTAGCCGACGGGGTCGACACTTACTACTACTTCGGTACGGCGCATAAGAGCCTCCGCTTTTTTTTTCTTTCTCTCCTCTCTCTTTCTTCTCTTCTGTTCTGTTCTGTTCTGTTCTTACGGCTTTCCTTTTCGCTTTCTTCTCTCGTCTCTAACTTCTCTTTGCTGTTTTCCTCCTTTCGTCAGACAGAGAGACGTAACTTGTAAGTACCATAGTAGTGCACACATAGCAGGAGAGTCGGTCAACTGAAGAGACCGTATCTTCTCGTCTTTCTTCTCTCTAGTATGGTCAATATTGTATCGAATCTTTCAAAAGCCTTTTAGTCATGCAAATTAAGCATCTAGAAACTTTAAGGGTAGTTCATTGAGTTCGCGACAGTTCGCTCTTTTTTAATTGCCTCGTCCCCGTTGCTCGGTTACGACCGTGGAAAATTATGACACATATCAACAACAAGCTTCTGTCGTTAACTCTTTAACCCGGTATTCGTGTAATACACAACGATCGAACTGAAACTTAAGTTTACGTCAAATTACTTTTTCTTACTGATCGTAAATTCATACACACTTTGTTTTGCTCTAACCGTGAGTTCCCCGACCGGACCACAGCTCTCATTTTATCCCAACTTGTCAAACACTGGCTTAAAAAACGTAATTTATATAATAAAATCTTAATAATTTTAATTTAACTTTTGTATCTATATCTATCAAAGAAACTTCTAGAAGATACTGGAATTCTAGTCAGAACTATTGCAATTTCATAGTCGAGATATATCACACACATACACGCACGCGCGCGCGCTCGCGCGCGCACACACACACACACACACACACACACACATTTATACATTTTCTCTCTCTCTCTCTCTTTCTTTTAATATATTTTTCCGTAACACGCTTTTCTGTGTTTTCTGATGCTTTTAATTCTTACAATCTTTCGGGCATAGAACGCATATGCGAATTACTTTTAATAATCTCGATTGCAAAGAACGTAAAGACGTTTCATACGACTTCCTACTTTTTATCGTTATTATCGTCGTCGTGGTTGTTTCTCTCTCTTTTCTCTTTTCGCTACTCTTGTCGCGTATTCTTGCGCGCGAGGAGAGCGGAAAGAATTCCGAGAAATTTCTTTCTCCCGTTCGAGATTCCTCGACGGGTGATTTAATGAAATTAAAAAGTTTCTGTGATGCACATCGCTGAACTCTTTTACTCTCACGCGGTGCGGGGGATTCGGCGTAAAAATAGCTCACGCGCGAAAAAGTAAAGCTTCGATCGCTGATCAACGATCTGGGAAATTAATTATCGTGCACGAAGAAATCTCATGGAGATTATTAGTCACGGCTCGGCCGTAGTTAACCGCAGTCGCGCTGCTCCAAAGAGAGAGGCTTCAGCGTGGCTTGCTATGCGGCGAGTCTCCGCTTATAGATACGCTAATCTTATCTCTCACCAAGATAGTGCATCGTGCCTACGATATAAATTACCAATTGATGTTTTTTCCCCTCTACTTACGCGTTATTCTTTTTCTAAGTAAATAAAAGAGCAAGTCCGTTGCAATTTTGACATTTCTCGAATTAATTAGATCGAACTATCTCGAGATAAAGCGTATTACCGATCAAAGTTTTAATTACACATTTGTGGACACGCGGAATGTATTTGTTTTATTTTTTTGGCTAAGATACGCGTAAGAAAATAATAGTCTCAAAGAGTTAATAACACTGACAATGAGATAAAGCCACGGAATAGCGATTAGTTAGTTGAGCTAGTCGTTTTTGTATGGCACAAGACGTACGTGTAAAGCATGAAAATCTATTCCGACGGAAATCACGTGCACGAGCGAGTTGCGCACACAAGATCGTCTATTTTGTTCTTTTAATTTTTTTTTTTTTTTTTTTTTTTTTTAATAATACGTTTAGCACTATTGGTACGTGAATGGAAATATCAATATTTTGAAATTTTTACGAGCGAGCGTTTTACATCCCGCGTACTTGCCAAGTTGCTACTGATTCGGACGCATAGAGTTTCTACTTCAGAACTTACTTTTTATCATTTCGTTATCGTTACTTTTCTTGTCACTATGTTATGGCGTTTTCGTCGATGTTTCGAGCCGCATCGAAGAATGCGTCGATACCGCGTGTCTCTTACATTTGTATACTGTAGATAAGAATACGACAAATGAATGACGCAACTATGAAGAAAAAAAAAACATCAAAAAAACTACGATTGTATAATAGATTTACACCACAATAAAAGTATTGTGTGAAGAGAATCTGTTCCAATTTTTCGCTTAAAATCGCGATCAAGCCACGACAAATTCTGAGTTAGTTTTTTTTATTCATAATTTTTCTAGTATATTTTTTTTGTTGTAGAAATTATTTTTCAAATATTTTCATAAAAATTATGGTTCAAAAATCTCTCACCAGAGTTTGTAGTCGGAGGATTAAAAATTAATAAAAATGGGAGGAAGAGAAAGAGAGAGAAACACACACACAAATATTCATCTCTTTCAAAGAGCAATTTTTCTAAACAACGTACGCACAATAATTGTTAGAATTGTTGCGGTTGACCAGAGACACCCTGTATGTATTTGTGGGAGTGGGTGCCCGTGTCTCTCCTTGTTCCCCTCTACCGCGATCTCTGGACCATTCTGTGGTCCTCAACGGGTGGAGCCCGAGGCCAAGAACATCAGGACCGTAGGCCTCGGTGCATCTAGTAGCCGTATGCGGTGTTGCCGTATCTTTGTCGTGTTTTCGTATTGACCAAATAATCGCTTTTACAAATTATTAATTGCGCGAACTGCAGATTTTAGTAACACACATATAGAGGAAAAGAAACGTCAAAAGAAATTATTTAACTCTCAAGAGAAACAATGTGAAAAAATACAGTACTCAATTGTTAAATAAAAATTTTATAATAATTTATAAAGCTCTTTTTGACATTATTACAAAAATAAATAGTATAAATAATATAATATAATATAAATTAAATAACAAAAATAACAATACAATGGTATATAATAATATAAATATTTGTTTTGCGTAGCATATACAAATTATTTTTATTTAATTTTCAAAATTTGTAAAAATCATTGAAAATTTTTTATTCCTCCGTGTATGTATTATTATCGTAATTGCGTAAACTGTCGAAAGTTGTGTATTTTTCGCCTATTGAAAATATGTGACACGGTCATGGACGGTCCGAAGTGTTTTCCCCCCAAAAAAGGCAAGTCGTTAAGCTGAAGTGTCATGTATCTATACACGCACGCTCTGAGAAATGTAACCGAGATTTCTTTCTGAAAATTATTACCAGACTTGATCTGTTGCTGAACGAAAAAGAAGCGTCTTTTCTCATTCTCATGTTTTTTGTCATATGGAAATGTTTGATGTTTGCATAAATGAGTCGTATTGAATTTATACAAAAGACGAAGTGAAAAAAAATGTCCACATTTTGTGCAATGATATGCAAATTATTTCAGATTAATATGTTTGTTTCGGTGTATTCTGTTTCGCGCGTTTAACGCAAGTTAAAAACGAATAATGAATGTTTCTCGCTATTTTTCTTCGATTGTACACTTCTTCGAAAACGAGCATAATGGCCCGTACAAATCAGGTCTTTGTTAACCACTTCCATCTTTCTCGTAGACCTCTCAAAACTGCATCGTTCACTACCTGCGTGATCTCGTGGAATGTGCTTTTCAGGCGAAGAATGTATTGTTGAAGAGAAGCGATCGACAAGGCGTTTGGGCCCGTTCGAACACTGCCTTAAATACGATACGCAGATTCCAGACGGTATTTCGTTCGATCCTGAATGGTCGATAGATTACGTAGATATAGGTAGCGTGCACAGGTAGAAGAAAACTTTTCGTCAGTTTAATTATCATCGACGTGCACGATCTTTTATTACGGGCTTCAAATTTAAAGTAGACGCGAGGAACGTTCTTTTTAACTCTTGTGTAAGCGAGTAGAAAATTATTATTACACGTCAGTCAACGTAACGTAGTATAAATATATAATAGTTTTTTTTTCTGTGAGGAAGAACGCGCGAATGACTGTATTAAGTATTATTATCGATACGCGGTTCATAAACTTCACCTATCCCAGTAGTTATCGGTTAATAATCTTTAAAAAAAAAAAAAAAAAAAAAAAAAAAAAAAAAAAAAAAAAAAAAAAAAAAAAAACAAAGCGAGAGAATTTAATGGTCAATATTTTCCAAATGGGGCGGGAGAGTCTCGCAGTCGACCGTTGCTTATTAAAAAATTACGGAACGATTAAACTAGTCGCTTGAACGGTACTCCCGGCTGTTCCTTGGTGAACACAGTCGAGTTCGCGATGGCTCGTCGGAACGTTAGGGAAAATCTTAGTCTCAACACGCCTCTTCGTAGCTCTTTGATCGGTCAAGTGTCCAAAGAGATCTTGGCCGATTAAAAACTCATCGCTAGGCAATAACGGCCATTCTCTCTTCTTCGCTCCCCCCTCCTTCTCTCTCTCTTTTTTCTTTCTTTCTCTTTTTCTCTTTCTCTTCACGGTTATCGCAAACTCTCGCTTTCTTCTTGAGGCGTGTCCGGTTATCTCGGCTTTATCTCGTCCCATTACCGTCATAAGTCCCTCGGTTGTAGACGAAACAAGACAAGAGAACCGCGACTCGTTTCCTCGTGTGTTTTACTCACGACTAAGGCACTCATCCTCGCAATAATCACACCGAGCTACTTATTATCTCGATCGAGATAAGAACTCACTTAGAATATCAAAGCTGTCATTAATTTTTTGGCCTTATTAGATAAATCATAAAAAGAAGTTGAGAAAAGCTAAACGTGCAATATATATCAGTAAACAATAGGTTTTTATCGGCGCGTTCAATGAGTATCTATTTCTCTCTTTTCTCTCTCTCTCTCTCTCTCTAGCGATACAATGCTCTCGGGTCTATGAAAGAGGGATTACACGCACGTGTTCGTGCCGTGGAATGTCATTTGTCGTTGACGCAGCGAAAGCAGCAGCAAGGAAAACACAATCGCGCACAGCACGATTCGGCAGTGTTGTTTCTTCAGGCTGTGCACAGCGCGGGGCCGTGTGGCAGCCTTGGCCGAAGGCGTGCTGGTACCCGGCACCCATTGTCCGCCCCATCTCTTGTTACGAGACGAGACGAGCTGGTGTGTGCGAGAGAGTCAAAAAGAGAAGAGGAGAGTTAGGGGGAGAGTGAAGGAAAGAGCGAGACGGCAAGTAGTAGTGGTTGAACAGCCAGCCAGGCGGCGGTCAAACAGACTCGGTTTCTTCTCCCTTTCTTCCTCTCGTGCTTTCTTCTTCTTCTTCTTCTTCTTCTTCTTCGTCGTCGTCGTCGTCGTCGTCGTCGTCGTCGTCGTCGTCGTCTTCTCTTCTCTTCTTGTTGCTCTCGTTTGCCGGGCTCTGCCGTGCCGAGAGGGCCGCACCGTGCCAAGTCAAAACCATCTATGTGTGCTTGTCCGAAGCCCTCGGCAGTAGGTCTCGCCTCGAGCTCCTTCTCGTTCCTTCTTTCTCTCACTGGGATCTTACTTTCTCTCTTTTTCTCTTTTTTCCCGTGTATCGGCGCGAGCGAGGACTTGTTCTCTCGCCGGGTCCAGACTTAACCTCCAGTCAACTTGTCTGCTGAATCTTTCGTAAGTACACGCCGCGGAATTGTACACGATGACAAAATTTCGTACTCGAGATAACAAGTTTGACGATTAGTCCGTCGGGAATGAAGTGATCGTGGTGTACAATACTTTTATGATACAATACTACAAAACTATCGTGTAATATATATATTTTTAATAACAATGAAAAGAAGTTCATTAAAGACGCGCATACATGTTCCGAAAATAATTTCTAATATAAATAAATTACACATGTGTCGAAATTAGCTAAATTTTCATGGTCGTTTAGATTACGCACGTATATATCCACAATCAAGTTCTGATATCATCTTTGAAAATTTATTTACAAAGACATTTCTCATCGACTTTGGTATTTTAGATTGCACGCTTGTTCGCTTGCACGAACTTTTGATTGTTTTGATTCTTGCGCGCGATCTTCTTGAGCACGTTTGAGTTCTAACTAACAACCACGTCGCTGGATCCTGACTACGTGACAGTGGATCTGGCCTCGGGGCCCGGCAGGAATCTGCGGTGCCCCATTACGAGGGTGCGCCTACTTGGTGACCTTTATACGGCAAAATATGTTTCGTCTCGTATTCATTGCGCGCGCGCGCGCACGCATACACACACACACACACACACACACACACACACACACACACACACACACA
>QVOB01022653.1:0-13605 GCA_014839585.1 Pseudomyrmex concolor
TCTCCGCGTGTTTCTTTCCTTCTCTTGGTTTTTTTGTTTTTGTTTTTTTATTTTTATCTTTTTTTAGTGCCTTTTGGTGCACTAAATCCACCGGACAAAAACGCGAATTTTAGTATTGGAGTTTTCGCGCGCGGCTCCGCCAGATGTTCTTTTTTTTATAGAGATACATTTTTCTTGAACGTAATTGCGTGTAGCGACAGATGAATTGCAACAATTTGCGTTGCAAGGCGAACGTAAAGAATTTTATAAAGCGTTAGAAAAATATTTAATTTATGTGCCAAGTGTGTTGTAAATAGGTAGTAAAGATTTTGACATGTTTTCAATGTTTGACATGTGAATGTGTAACGAGAGATAAGTTTTATGCGAAAACCGGTGAATCAGAATCAGGTGAACGCGGCGATATCGTTCTGACATTTTATTTTGCATGTCGTGAAAGGAACTAACGAAGAGTTGATAAAACGTCGGTTCAATGAACTCATAGTAAATTATCGGAATCGACAACTATTGTTCCCGATCATTGGCGCACCGGGCGACGACGTCGAGTCGGTGCGAAGCGAAAATTTACATGTGCATTATAGAGCTTTATTTCGCGATCCAATTCTCTATATATTTATACTTGATATTCTTTCTTCGCGCCGCGGCGAGAAAGTGACGAAGCGTTACAAACTGAAAAAACGGAGAGAGAAAGAGAGAGAAATCGAAAGCACGGAAACGAAAGAAAAAAAGGAAGAATAAAAAAGGGATGGAAGGAAAGAAATAAATAAACTCACCGGGCGGCTTTATGTATACTGGTGGTAAGGCAACAAAAACTATCGGCGTCTGAGTGCTGCAGGTGCACGCGACGTAGGTAGGTAATCGAAACGTTAATGGACGCTGGGAAAAACGCCGTGAAACTGGAAAAACGCCGATATCCTCATAGGTGAGAATATTATTGCGAAAGGATGAGAATGTCGTCGGGGGAGAACGCTCCATTGTCAACGTTACGCGATACTGCAACGAGCATTTCACGTGACAAATCCCGTTTTCTCTGCGATATTTTGTTGCATCTTTATTTCTCTTGCGGCATCATGTTCAGTTTCCATTATAGTATGTACGATGAGTGATAAAAGCATTAAATATTATGCAAGTTTAAAATTAAATATATATGTACATATATATGGTATATATTAGATTTGTGAAGGATTTAGCGCTTTGGAAGTACGTA
The DNA here is from genome assembly GCA_014839585.1 of Pseudomyrmex concolor. Lineage (NCBI taxonomy): Eukaryota > Metazoa > Arthropoda > Insecta > Hymenoptera > Formicidae > Pseudomyrmex > Pseudomyrmex concolor. Next base: position 1,205 of record QVOB01022653.1, read on the forward strand.
GATAAATAGAGAGAAAAAGAAATATAACATAATATGATATCGTTTATTAAGCGCTCTGGGAAAGTCTCCAAGCGCAACAAAAAAAAAAAAACAATAATTGAAATAATAAAATAATAAACAAAAAAGGGAAGTATGAAAAATGAATATAAAAAATAAACAATATACTAATTAAAATCAAGAAATAACAACTTTGTAAGCAATACGCTAGTTGTATGTACGTGCAGAATATATTTTTAACCTTTAGAGGGCCGGAAAGCCAATATATTGGCGCTACCTATGATCGACACTTAGTGTATGGTCAATCCATGATATAAGATACCTTTTTTACCACTTTACTAAGTGAATAACAATTCTAAGATTCATATAAGATGCTATATTGCATCACATATATATGAATTACCCATATATATTAGAATACTAATTAAAAAGTAAAATAAAAAGAAAAGAAAAATTAATTAGAACTACAATAATAATAAAAATAATAATAATAAAAGTAAATCTGAAAAAAAGAGAGAAAGAAAAAGAGAGAAAGTAAAAGCTCTGTACTTCAATCAACTTTAATAGAATTTTATTCACGTCTTTTAGCAAACGAGTTTCAATTTAAAACGTTATTACGGTGCTTAACGTATAAAATAATTAATAACACGCGAAAAAAGTAATGATCTCTCGCGAACGAATCTCATTTCGTATATCGAAATGTTCTTTTTTTTTTATGTGTTGTATTCTTTCAACTGTAAATTTATCAATTCGCGCCGCAAGAAAGATCGTTGCAATTTGGGACTCTGCGTTCCAATTTCTTTCGCAAACGCAATAAAAATTTAGACAATTGGGTCGGAGTCGATTTTCTCTTGAACGTGAGAAAATAATCGAGTTTTGCTTTTCCTCAGGCACTTGCAATCATATCACCACATTGCAGGAACCACAGAGCGTGCGCTATATCTAAAATCAACAACGAAATGATATAAAAATACTAAGGTTCATTCGAAAGAAAATTCTAAAATTGTGATCGCATGTACAGTGTTTCAGAAGATCTACTTTAAAAAAAAAGCGAGTTTTTCTCGCCAACAGTTGTAGACGGTGTGAATCAAAATTTCAGCACACTAGGTGTTCAGCTTTTTTAATTACAAAAGTACGTGCATTCTTTGCAGTAATTATCAACGTATTTAACTACACGAGAGATTTACAAGTTTCAAGTGTTGTCTATATGAACATGTCTGGCGATAATCAACGTGTGCTAATAAAACGAGTAATCGTTTCACTAACGCACATCAGAATCCTTTTAACGACAATATTAATTACAAATCTGTGATTAGTGATATATTATCTTTACTTCTCTCATAGAAGTTTCTCATAGAAATTTGTTCGCGCGTGAGAGCTAAGTCCTCGCTCGTGAAAATCCACCTTTCTCGCAGCTTCCTAGAGTGAACCTTGATCTTTTTTCTCTTTACACTCTCGTGCGAATTCGAGTGCAAGGAACCTGCAGTTTTTCGATGGACTCAGCCGAACTATCAGAAGCGCGGAAAAACACTTCTATTTTAGAGGATTCTTGTGGCAGAGATACACTTCGGCTCTTTTGCGAAATCCTCGAATTTCTCACATTTATTGATGTTATTGCTTTTGATAAAATATCATGAACTGGTTTTTAATTTTATAAACTATAGTGACGTCGTCACGAACAATCGGCTAATATTATAACATATAGGGTTTGTGGAATGTTTGCGTGCAATGTTTGCGCTTTTCTTTGGTATAAATCAGTTTTATCGTTCGCAGTGCGCGAAACGTTGCGAGAACAGAGAAATGTTAAGAACTTGGACGAGGTGCGGAGAGAAAGAAAGAGAGAGAGAGAGAGAGAGAGAGAGAGAGAGTAATCACGGTGTAACGAAGATAACAAGGATTTCCTGCATACTTACGAATTGTATTGCCACCCGTAGTTTCACTCTCTCTCTTTCTCTCTCTTCCTTCTCTTCCTTCCTCCGCCATACAGGTCGTCTAGAAAGCTCGGCTGATAATGTCAACTGATTACAGTAACGATGACATCTGTCATTCTCTCAAGAGAGAAGGGACGCTTCGTACGCTTGTTTGCGTTTTATTCTTTCTTGCTTCTTAAATGTCATACTGTTAATATTAAGATAAGAATGATTGACTCTCTTTAATTTGTAGCATATATACATACATACATATATAAAGTTTCACACGCAGGAGAAACATTGCATTATTAAAAATAATTACAAACAAGTGATCAAAACGTCCACGTAATACACTGTTTTTTATTTTGTATTTAACGTCCACTTTCATCCATAACTCTTTGGTTTCGCGTTTGTTTTATAATTACAAAAGTTTTGTGAAAAAACAAACCCAGTCAACGGGTCGTCAACGTCCGTGTCTATCGCACTTGCTACCTGAGGCTATTTCCAAATAGCCGATTGCTATTTCGACCATATCGTTTATCACGTCTATTATCACGTCTACTTTACGCGCGCGAAGATCGATGATTCGGCACGCGTTGACCCGCTAGAGCTTTAGTTACCATTTTAACGAGTCCTTAGAAAAGTTCGCATCAGTAAAAAAAAAATTCTATCACTCGGGACATCGCCGTACGTAACATACGATCTTTTCCTCATCTCATAAAGCATGAAAATTTCTATTCAACTTTATACTAAAGTAACAACGCCAACCTCGCTGCGCGTATACAAATCCGATTATATCGGCCGTTTTAAAGTTTTCTGTCGGGTTGTTCTCGAGAGCCGAGAAACTGGCGGCGCCGACCGAGAGAATGGCTGCTTTCCACGGTTACTCTCGTGTTTTTCTCATGAACATAGTTCTGCTTCTGTCGGAATTATGCAGTAGCCTCCGCGTCTGCAAGGATCCTTCTTCCAGAAGCTATCTCTATGTCTTTCTCTCTTATATTCCCAAAGCTTTCGTTTCGTTCATACATATCGCAGATTAGCGCGCGCGCGCGCACGCAATTTCGCGCAAATGTTCTTCCTCTTACTTGTTTTTCGCTTCGTTTTTTATCTCTCGTTTATACTTCGAAAAAAATCCTCCCAACTTTTCTATCATCTCGAGACCGTCCATTTTTTTTCGCGTTTATTTCCGGTTTAGTTCCCGCTCGCGCGCGTTTTTTGCACACTTGAGCCGACACTTCTCTCTCTTTCTCCCTCTCTCTCTTTTTCTTCCCCCGAACTTCTTCCCGGAGATTTATTCCGCCTCTTTTTCCCGCGCGAGCGTAAGATCTGCAAGTCGCCGCGGTCGTAAACCAGCGCACCATCGCCACTTTTCCGTGTGTCTATTTCCTTCCGAAACTTGGAAAGTGTCGCGCTTACGAGCGTCGATTCGTGGCCGCATCGAGAGAGTAACTCTTCTACGAGTAAGTTTGATAGGTAGTTCTCCTACACGAGTATCGGGATTATCCGAACAAGGGCGCACTGCCACCGCCGCGTGCACAAGGGTTCGTGCTTGCAGCGATCGCGGAAACCGAGCGTTAATTTTGTTCGCGAACTGCATCGCTTCGTCTGGGCGAACGAAATATGTGTAGAGTTTGTTACAGAGATAGTTATTAGTAGAACTTTTGTCATTATAGCATGTCAATCGAAGATTTGTGCAAACATAGGTCAAAAAAATACTTATTTTTGGAGAAATAAAATTCTTAAACTGTTTTAATTCTCGCGAAAGAATTGATAAGAGTAGAAGAGACAAACAGAGGAGGTCGACATATCGCAAATCTCTCGAACGATCGAAGAAAACTTCATACCTCGATGCTCGGTGAGCCGATCGTTTTTGCGAAGCGCGATGTTCCCGTCGCGATGTTACCCTTTTGCGAGATAACAATTGATCCGGAACACTGAATTTGCCATCAATTAAAAAGTCGCGACGTGTCTTCTATTTTTTATTCTTTCTTAAACGTGCTCCCAAGTATTTTTATCGACCGGCGCGTGAGAACTCGATCTTTTTCGCGAGATGAATAAGTCAGATTTGAAAAAGTTATGCTACTGTATCGCATCAATTTTGCGTGTCTTTCTACATCAAAAAGCAAAGACAAAACATTGTCGTAATTTCCGATTAAACAGATCAAATATGCCGTGAGAGCAAAGTATTTGTCTTACATCGCATTTAAATTTTAATATGTATCTGCGTTTGAAAGGATTTCCAATTATCCTTTCCCGTGCACAGATTTGTGCGAACGATTATCGCGTATTATATTCGAAGACAACGATTCGCGATATTCTCCGATAATTTGCGGCGACAGCGCGCGGATCGGGGAAAATACTGAAGACAATATCGCGATGCGAATTAAGTAATAAACACCTTGTGAAAGGCGACGGGGATTTCGCGTGGCGACGTAATTTTGCGCGCATAAACATCCGTCATCCAATTACCGAGAAATGCAATTTCCGGAGCAAAAGGAAGAGCTACAGCATCCTCTCTCTTTTTCTTATTCTATTGGTATTCCTTTCCATAAATTTCGATCGGTCGAACGTATACAGTTAAATTTATCGGTGAAACATTGAGTAATGCGATCATCAGATAAACGACTTCGCGCATTTGAGTACAAGAATAAAACAAATGAACGCAATTTGTCGTCGACGTTGTAATTTATGGCGAATTGCGAAATATTTGTATTGCAGTATCGATCCTTGATCGAGATGCTAGAACAGCGCTTCGAAATATCGCGTTCATGAAAATATGTTTTGAGAAATGTGTTTTCTCGTTTCAATTTTTCGTTCGGTCAATGGAGGGAGACGTTCGTAAACGGGGGTGAACTAGACATTCACGAGGTACATGCAAGCGACACTCGTGTTAGTCTTTCAATCAACGTAATTGCCGTTCGATCAAGTTTGAGCCAGTGCCAATCCTGTCTAACGACAATGCCCTCTGCGCGCTTGTGTTCCACGAGATTGAAAAGTTCCCGAGCTTTTGTGGTAGAGAGAACATCCAGTTCGATCATGAAGTATCTCAACATAGAGAAAGAAAGAGAGAGAGAGAGAAAGAAAGAGAGAGAGAGAGAGAGAGAGAGAGAGAGAGAGAGCGTTAAAGTTTAAATTTTAAATTAAAGTTTAAATTCGAAGAAATCTTTGCTATGTTCTCTTTTGTTGTAGAAAAAAAATAGTTTTTGTCGCGTAAAGTTTTTATCTAGATTTATTTTTACGTATAAATTTAAAAACTAAAATGTATCGTTAATAAATTAAAAGTTAATTAATAACTAATTTAAAAATTTATAATTACTATTAATTACTAGTAAATAATTTTAAAACTGTGTTATACACAGTACTGTGTATAATAATAAGTGATGTAAATGAAGTAATTTTTCTATATTTTTTCTCTTTAATAGAGCAAACATAAACTTCAAATTATCATTTAATTTTATTATTTTATGCGCACGAGATATTAATTTGACGAAATATCAATATTAAAAGTGTTACAATATCTAGAAGATATAAAAATATTTTTTTGACACTAATTTTATTATTCTATTATTAACACAGAAAATACTGTGATGGCTTGCGTTTTATATCTCTCTAAAACATGGGATTTTGCATAAATTGTTTAAGATAGGATTTGCCGTGATATCCGCTTGAACGCGTGGAATTATTTAGTCAATTAATAATTTATTGCAACATGTAGTAGTGTCATACACACATTCACACACGCAACCTTGTAGCTGGAAAAGTACACATTTAATTGTATGTAGATGTGCGTTAATAGATTGTGCATGATAATCATAGTATTTTGAGATATTGTTTCGATTAGTTCGACAACGCATGAAACATGCAGCTATTTTGCTGGTAGTTTATCACGCTACATTTTATCGCTGAAATCATTAGAGTTTTAATAATGTAATAATCAAAATAATCAAAAATTAGTTAATATTGCGTTTTCTATTGCACGCAAAATAGAAAATAGAGAGAAAAAGAAAAATATCGCGAGAAGAAATTGTACAAGAGGCGAAACTCTTCTATTTTCACGTGAAGGACGAATTCCTGACCACCGTCGTCGTTCTCGCAACCTCTTGCGCGTACCTTCTTTTTCGAGTCAAAACACCCTACGGGCGTGGAAAGTCCTCTTGAAGTGCGTGTTCTTCGTCTCATCACTCTGTCTTCCTCTCTCACTGCGTTTGCGTGATGTGCACGTGTTGTACACATGTATGTGTGTGTGTATGTGTGTTTGTGAGTGGTACGCGCATGTACGTCGCCACCAACGTGGATTGCTATATCGGCACATGCGCCCCTCGCGTCGGCGGAAAAGCGGATATAGCCGGCGGCGTGTCAAAACCATTCCTGTGCTGTGAGTTTAGTACGGCGTGGTTCTTGGTTGCGGTTGGACGAGGGATCCGTGCACCTGTCCGCGCTATCATCGCGCGGCGTAGCGCGAACGCGAAGTTTATCAGGGGGTGCGCGCGCGGGCGCGCGTGTATTGCGGTCGTGTCGTGAAAACCCAATCTCCGTCCGACCACCGCTCTGACGGTTTTTGACAAGAATTTACACGTGGGTGTTCAGTTTTGCCCGCGTTTTGTGTGCCGGTGCTGGAGGCGGACGAGCTTGAAATTTTCAAACGAGTTACAGGTACGATTTGAATGCTCGCGATAATTGGAATTTTTTCTCTCTTTGGAAATTCTTTAATCCTTTCAATTTTTATCAAGATGACCACATTCATGAAATATTGCTGTGTGAGAAAAAGCGTGTATCGAAATTTATTAGATTCGACTCTAGTCTGTGATTCTTTCGTTATTGCGCGCGTAGAATACTCATTAGCGATATATAAGTGAGTATGTATGTATATTCCCGACCTCGTTGAAACTTTAATGTGCGTACAACGATCTTTGAGTGACGGGTTTTACGCGCGGGCCACTCGTAGAGAGATTGAAATTGAAATGGATATATATTTATGGATATATACCTATTTATATGTAGACATATATGTAAATTAACAATGAGAAAAAAAATAACTACGTAACCTAACCTAACAATCGAGTCGCCGTTTTGTACAATTTTTATTTGCATATCGGTGTACAGGTTTAGTAACAGCGTGGCTTTTTATGCTACATGAATTTCTTTTGTATGCAGTTTTTTTTAACTTTATTTTACATGCTTCACACAAAAATAAGAATTCTTTAGAAAAAAAACAAAATACATTATTCTCTCTCTTTCTCACTCGACTCGTGTTACGAAACACAAACAATAAATTTATATTTCCGCTGTAGCTGCATTTTCTAGTTGTTTGAAATATATCGTAATATGTTTATAACAAAATGTTTGTTTGCGCTGAGCCGTAGAGGCAACCGCACTGGCAGCCACTCTTGTGCACAAAATACGATAATTTTGTTTAAATCGTAACGCACATTTAATGCTAATCATTTGATTTTAATTACGTATTTATATATCGAGTGCGCACGTACGCGCGCAGAGTTGAACCGCAATAACAATTTAACTCGAAAAATATTACTTTGGAAGAAAAAACTATAAAAAGTAAAAGTGTGTTAAAAGCTACATGTAAAATTTTTGTTTACTAGTTTTTGGCACAGAGTGACAATAATGATTAAATTATAATTTAGAAATAAAAAAAAACAGGCGCGTAAGTTTTTCCGATAAATAGTTAAATGTTTCACATGTACACATAAACGTGAAGAAAATATGAGAAACAAGATTAAAACAGATACAGTATCAGAAACATACGTTCGATTAAGCATATACGGTTCAAAGGGGAGAACCGAATTAATACCTTCTATACAGATAATCGTAATGTACCGTCGACGGGGCGACATTTTTTTCTCGATGCGCGCTCGTAACTCGAGTCACGTAACGCGCACAGTAGGCGAGATAACAAACGGCGGAGGCGTAACGCGGTAGAGCATTGAATAATTCTCACGTTTTAAAGGGCGCCCAATTTAAAGCACGTCCGAACACGCGAAATGCGGCACGCGACGAAAAGCGTCGGAACGAGAGAAAGAGTGAGAAAGAGACTTGTAAGAGAAAGAGAGATATAGATAGGAAAAACACACGTAGGAGAAATAAAGAAAGTGGAAAAACGCGGAAGAAAAATCATTCTTTCGTCGTATATGCGCAAGAGTTGCGAGCACTTTGCTGCACTTGTGCCTACGCGAAAAATTACATTCGCAACCGGTTCCGCACGAGCGTTTGCCAAACTTTCTCCGATGTGCCTTGCGTGTATAACAAGAATTCTTTTAAAGCTCTTGTTTCGGTTCGATCTCGCGCGACAATTGTTCTTCGCATTTTTCGCAATTACCGGAAAAGAAGCGCGCTCGTTCGATTACGATTGTGTCGAGCGCGTCGTCTCGATAACACATCCTCGACACGTTTTATCGTCCTCGTTACGGAACAAAGGCATTGTTGTCCGGGGTGTTACTCGAATGGCCGAGGAACTAGCGTTTCGACGAGCATCCGACCGTCCTCGTGTCCTTCTCGTTTGTCTTCTTGATGTTCTTACGTTCTTATTAGTTTTCTCTTCTGTATGTGTGTATATCCTCTGTGTGTGTATGTCCTCTGTGTAGAAAAAAATTTTTGTAAAGTAAAACTTCCGATTTAAAAATTCTAAATTTTTTCACAAAAAGAGATGACGAGAATATATTTGAGAGCTCATAATGTATTTGAGTAAATTTATGTTAAAGACGAAGATTGGTAGTTTTAATCTTGCGTGATTGATATCTATATTAATTGCTATTTTTTCACCGATATAAAAAAAATCATAGAGTTTATAAATATAAATGTAATAGTATAAATGTAATAATATAAATCACTTTTAATTGATTTTATTGCGCGCGCTCTGTATCTAGTTTTAAAAAGTATTTATCTTTTTCATGGTTTTAATTTAAAAAAAAATTATAAAATGTGTATTACACATATGTAGTGGCAACATAAATAAGTATAAAAATATCTAACTCTTTCTTTAATAATAACGATTTTGTCTCAATAATAATCGCGTACTAAAACTTTACAAAGTAAAAGCGATGTATAAAATATTTTTGAATTATTTTCCAACTATATCTCATTTTATCGGTTTATTATGCTATATTTCGCAATTCAAATTAATTAAACGTACTTTATTCTCGAATTTCTATTTTGTACAACTATCACAGTTTTGTTGAAAATTGTTTCGTTTCTCTCCCTTTCCTTCTAATGTGCGCTTCGATAATGTTGATGTTGACTAGTCGTTTTAGTCTCTTTATGAACCTTTGGCCAAATAGTTTCTCTATCGTGTCGCGCTCGACAAGTCGTTGCATTTTCTCTCACACACATACGTATCGTCTGTTTCGCACGCGTCGAGTTAATACCGAATTAAACTCTAATCTCGCTTCCCTTTTAGCTAACTCTTCACGCTTTTCATCTCTCTTTCTCTCTCTTTTCCTTTCTCTCTTCTTTCCTCTGCTTCGTTCTGGTCGCGTATCTACGTTGAGTGCAGAGTTATACGAGAGCCCCGATCGATTATCGCGTGAAAAGCGACCTTACACACTGCAATGGAGGTTTTAGCCAGCGACGAAAGATTCCAACGAAACACACACTATGTCTTTAGTTCACAAGGTTGAGTTCGCCTTTCACGTTCGATCGAACGAACGCGAGTTCTCGAGTAATTCAAGTTCGTTCTGTTGCTCTTGCGATTCAATTTTGCAAAACGTTCAATCGGTATGTGCTACATCTGTTTGAATTTGCGGTTCATTAAATTTATTTATATCACTTATCGGTTGACTTTCAATTCCCTCGTGTTTATGTTACAAATTAGGTCATATAACTGTAGCTTTATTAATTAGAAGTTATTAATATATGTGTATTTAATTTGTATATATTATAAATTGTATAAATTGACTTTATAAATTAATATAGAAACGTTTTAAATTTAGTAAGTGTGTGTGTGTACGTGTTAGAGTTTTTAATTATTTTCTACTACAGAATAATAATGAGAATTTTCTAAATTTATTACTTGTTTTTATTTTTGTTCGAAAGCCAACGGTTATCGTTGGAAATCGCAAATCTGATACACATCTATTATCTTTTGGCTATTTTCAATTGTCAAGAATTATTATAACTTTCTTATTTGCGATCTATAATCTACATTTGTTATGATGTACTGTGTTCCAAAATCACTTTGGTTAGACAATAAAAATACTATATAAACATATCAATATCCAGGTTTATTCAGTTACGCGTAATAAAGATACTACTGTGCCTCTTGATATAATCTTAAACGTTTTTATGTCTTATTTCTATTGGCAATCGTCGATCGAAGGACGTTACAACTCTCGCTCGAAACCATTTTTGCTACGATTCGGCGGAGTCGCACGTCAGCCCGTATAGTATATGCACGCGTTGTCTTGCATATAGTATCGTGTACCTCAGTACCAGAAATAATGTTCACTGGTGTACAATATTTTTTCCGTGAGTATCTCGTTCCCATTTTTTTAAAAAAATCCAAGCCGACAACAAATATATTTTAAATGTGCACGTAAAAAAATTGCTGCGCGCCCGGTACGTATGCAGCAATAATGTCTTTCTAGGTATTTAATCGATTTGTATATTGCGCGTGTACTGTGCATATACATTGTCAGTTTTTTTTTTTTTATTCGTGAAGCTATAAAAATGTGTTGGAATACTTTATCACGAGAATGGATGGTCGTTTGTCGCAAATGATGGAACTTTAGAAAAGTAGAGAAGAAAATTGTTAGCAAATAGGTGATCGATTGCATTTCAACCGATTTTGGTTATTCGTGAGTAAAGATACGTGTTTCGCGTGGAAAAAGTCCACATATGCGGCGGATTATTATACGATCTCTTAGTATAAGGTGAAATTTATCAAGTCGCAATTTAATGACTTGATATTGTTTGAATATATGGGCAGTGGTCGTTATCATTTGTACATACGCCTGTGACAACAGTTCGAAAAAAAATGACAATTTTCCAAAATTTGATTTACATTGGGTATTGTGTTTATCTTAATGACACAAATAGCGGCGTTAATGAGAGTTCTAATTCGTCTGTATATAATATAACCTCTCTACATGATCACCAAACAAAGGCATTACATGATGTATGTTTCCCTTCAAATAATGGAATTCATGAAAATTAATTAATTCAATGTAAATCTCTCTTACGCTCTCATCTCGACAAGATTAAAATGTTCGTATTTTGATCAGTCAATGATAAAGAACGTATACGCATCACAATTAATTATTATTTATGATCGTAACTGCTATATAAAATATGATTTTGATTTATTTATTGTTTTGCTTCAGCACACGAACCTGTACAGATTCTATACATTTACACGTCGTGCGTGAGCTCACATTAATTTACACGTTTCATCATTCGAAATTTATCAAATACCACACAGATCTATTAATTTTAATATATCATGCTGTTGGACAAGATTTAGAAAAAATATTTATTTTAAATAAAACAAATTGATATAAAAATTGAAGAGAAGTATGTTATGTATTATTCGTTTTTTTTTTCTTTCTTTTTAGGTAATCGCAATATTCTATGAAGTCGACGTACGACGGTGTCAGGACGGAAGATCGATCGTCGATCGTCATCGCCAGTTCGACGACATATGGGTCTGTCGCATTACTCGCTCGTTCTCTAGATGAATCAACGTGATCTACCGTGGAGCCTACGAAGAAGAACGCGAGTCGCACCGATCATCGAATCATGTACAAGTTGCTGCGTCGCGGCTCCGGCCGCATCTTTGTTCTCGGTATCGTAGTGCTGTCGCTCTTGCTGTGCCTATACTACGTCAGCCAGGTCCAAGCGCCGTCGTCGGGTCATCCCGCCGCCGCCGCTTTGCTGAACGAGGAGCTCAGATACGACCGCAGTCTGACCTCCATCACTCCGGATTTCAACGAGTCGCCCGACGCTCAAGTGACGCTCGCCACCTGTCCCATAATCGTACCGCGAAACGCCGATATCGACGCTCAGCAGGAGTTCAGCAAGTTCGACTTTCAGGTAAGTATCACCACTTGTTCGTGTCTTAACCCTTGGTCGGTCGCGTTATAAATCTCCTCGCTTTTAGGATCTCTCGCAATACATCAAAGTGATACGTTCCAATAAAGTAACAATTTGTCTCAAATGTTTCGATCTCTTTACGAACTTTTTAACTTTTGAAGTGTGTGCTTTTTACTATGTTTTTTTTATTATTGTTGAACTCGAATTTTGCTTAACTTTTGTAAAGTTATTAACGATTTGTTGAAACATTATGTTTATATCGTGACAAACACAAAGATGAAAAAATAGTCGCTCGCGTCCAAGTCTTGGAAAATTCTTGCTCTATTATTATTTTTACTATGTATTTATAGATGTTTAAGTCTCCTTCAGAATTAGCTGTTAATTTCGCGATGAATTTGGATGGTTGTACAGGTGAACACGTAGATGACGTGATACAGCATCATGCTCTCATCT
>QVOB01022656.1:0-15812 GCA_014839585.1 Pseudomyrmex concolor
GAAGAGACCAATCACAGACAATAAGCGTAAAGCGCTTATTAAGCGCTGAGTTCTGCTGAACGCGGCCAATGTTTCGAAACATCGTTCTATCTTTATTCTACATTTAACGAGGAATAAAGATAAACGATGCTTCAAAGCGATTTGCAGCGAGACTTTGACCGCACTCAATATATAACAGCGAATTCGGTAGCCCGCACTAGTGCGGGCTACCGAATTCGCTGTAAGAAAGGTAAACAGTGCAAAAAGTTCAGCTAAAAAGAACAATAAGCTTGTGATTATAATGGCCCAGCTCCAATAACTAATCACTATAACACTAAACTAGCGATGTCATTCTATCGATTCTCGTATGTATGTATGTATGTATGTAAGTAAAAAAAAAGTATGGCTGAGAAAAGTGCTCATTTGACTGGAACTACATATATCAGGCCTTCTATTTTTGAATTTATTGCACAGGAATCGCTTGCCGCCACTTTAGAACATGCTTTTAAAAAGATACTTTCGGTACACACAAAGTTATAGTTAAATATTTAGATATTAAACAATTACTTATGCAATAGCAATTATAATTTTATAACCTGTGTGTCTGAATTATGCATGTATGTAAGATTCTGCTACATTTGTTTATCATAAAAATCTTGTTATTGGTTTTAGTTTTTTGTATCTTTTAATCCTGAAAAATATGGACATATTCTGGAATGGACAGATGAAGCCTACTTAGTTTTTAATATATTTATACAAAGATATTATCTAAAAAAGTATTGTAAGTATTTAAATAAATATTTTTGATATATTTGTTTACTTGTATATAGATTTATATATATAAATGCTTCTAAAGCAATTTTCAGTACATATTTTATTATATCTGATTTTTTTCATAACAGCTGCATCATTTTCTGAAACGTTCTATGATCTAAAGCGTGTTTCAGTCCATAAATCTAAACTCCAAGAAAAGTTGTCACATAAACAACAAGTATTATCATTAATAATAATTGTGGCATTTCCATATTTAAAAACTAAGCTGGAACAACTTAGTTCAAAATATGTACTTGACGAAACAGATAATCAAGGAATATTAATAGAGGCAAGTTTGATGAATGTATAATTTTTCAAAGTATATAACATGAAATATAACTTTCCTATTATTGGTACAGAGAGGGCAGAAGTTACTCCGCAAATGCATTGTTAAAGGGCACTCAATAATCTTTTTAGCATACGAATTACTGAAATTATATAATTACATATTATACATATCTGAAAAGTCAGTATATCCATTGCCCTTACTAAGACTGTTATCTGTTACATTGACATATGCTGATGCACAGTCTGCTCTTACTATTTCGGAGCTACTACGAAAGATAAAATACAATACATTTACTATTAGTGATGGATGGGATATTTTTCAAAGAATAATCACTGGTTCTTTTGAACTAGGAACCTTCTTCTTACAGTTTCTTTCATGGTGGAATCAGGAAAATTATAGTACAAATATTACAAGTCTTCCAGCTCCACCACCTCCAAAAGTAAAAATAAAACTGAGTTTTCCTGTTTAATAATTGTATAGGAAGTAAATAATTTCCATTTATTAGAAAAAAAAAATAAAGGAAAAATAAGTAATTTTAAATTTATATAATTTAACATTCATCTTTACATTCATCTTTAATTTTATTCTAGTTTTACTTAAGTTTTAAATATTTATATTTATACATATACGGAAATTGTATTATTATATTATTTTAAAATAGATATCAAACATAGCAAATCAATACAAAGGAATTTGCCCAATTTGTTGCAAGTCTCAGCATATATCTACAGTACTTACAGTATCTGGGTAAGTTTTTCCAAGTATTATTTTTAATATCTGGAAAATATTTTTAGTGATTTAAACTGACATAAAGTAAAATGTCAATTAAATTTTTTAGTTATGTATTTTGTTATCAATGCATTTTATCGGAAGTACGGAAAAACAAAAGATGTCCTGTAACACATTATCCTGCCAAAGAAGATGATTTAATACGTTTGTATATAGACTAAAGTATATATTAAATTAGATATATTTTATGTATAGAATATGAGTACTGTAAAAAATGTATATTACAAAATACGAATTTGGAAAATGGGGATCCCCACAATAATTGTTTTGTATCCATATAGTAAGATATATATTGTATATCAATATATATATATATATATATACATATATATGTATGTATATACGTACAAGAAAAAAAAAGAGAGAGAAAGAGAATAAAATGATCTTTATTTCTCAAAATAACAGATTTTATTTTTCAAGATGTTGTAACTAATGTAGTAAATGGCAAGATATTTTTTTATAGCAATTTGTGCTTTATATTTTAAGTTTTACAAACTTATATTTCTTTCGACAGAAAAAAAACTCATATTTAGCATAGGAAAAGTTTTCTACAATTCTAATAATAAAATAAAACATGTTTAATATATACATATATGTATATATGTGTATATAGTAAACATATATGTATATACACACACATTAAGTCACGAAATAATGAATAACATTCCACAATTTAGTCGAATCTCGGTATCTCAAATATTAAAGGAACAAAAAATAATTCTTATAAAGTCATTGAGGTTTCAACTTATACAAATGTTTTAAGTTCTAGAGATATAAAAAAAAATGCCTAGGATTGAGACAAAATGTAAGTTTGACATCATACTTTACATTAGAATGGAGAAAGAAGGAAGAAATATCGATGTAAAATCTCTTTCGCGATCTACTTTGAATTATAGACGGTTTTTAATCACACTTCGAATTATGACAACTTATTTCACAACTTAGAGGTCATTTTTGATATAATTCAAGTTGTAAAGGTAAACTAAAATAACTACTTTAAGATATTGTTCTATTTTTCTTTTTTTGTAATCTTATTAACGTGTCCGTGAACTGTCAGAGCAATTTTTACGAGCACATCTATTTTTCTTTGACGTAAAAAGGGTTATCTGTAAAAAATTTAACACATTCGAATTAGAGCATTGTAGAGGTTTTTGAGTTAACAAGATTCGAGTTAGCAAGGTTCAACTGTAATTTAAATGTATTAATCAATACAAAATCCTTTAACTTTTTAACATAATTTAAACCTTGGCAATGAACTAAATATGTATGTACAAGAATTTCGCGCACGCATACACACCACATAAACCATCAAAAACGTAACCTTATCTATGATAGATTATAAGATTAATAAGGCACATTTTTCTCTTAGAAATACATATACTTGCTTTTCAAAATAATTTCAAATTCGCTTGGTATACAAAAAATTTGTAAACTTTACATGTTTTATTATTTTTTAAACCTAGTATTTATTCAAATAATCATAAATTATGCTAAAAAGTTTAACAAAAAGCAGAAAGCACATCTTAACACTTCAGAATAGTTATAACATTCTATTTAACAAAGTATATTTATCAAAGCAAAACTTTAGTTTTATACGTTCTTTTGTACGTTTACCTAAATATTGTGACTCTGTTGCAAGTCAATATTGAAAAGGTACTTTTGCTTAATATCTATACACATTACAAAACTTATTGATGTGCTAATTAACAATAACTGAAAGTGACATTGTATAATTTTTGTTGATAAGATGTTCACAAATTCTAAATATAAAAAATTGCACTGGTATTCAAATTTACAATAATACACATGTGAATCACAGATATATTAAATTTGACTTAAAAAAAATTATATATATTTATAGAAAAAGAGAGAGAGAGAGAGAGAAATTACACAAAAAGAAATTGTATACGTAAAAATACCCACGTTTTATATAGATATTTATATATTTAAATATAATTATATATCTAGTTGTCATCTTTACCAAACACTATAATTGATTTAAAAATTGATTTCTGTAGACACAACTTGTAAATTTACAAAAACCTTTGAAAAAAAGATTGATAAAAAATAATTTTAAAGAATTTATATGCGTTATTATGAAACGCACACATTTATATTTAGTACTTGTGCACATTATACAATTTTGTGTGTGTGTGTGTGTGTGTGTGTGTACAGTGATAATAAAGTGATAAAATCGATTATTTCTCGTTATTAAAATTTAAAACAATTTTTGTTACAATTTTTAAAATCTAGATACATACGTATAACAAAATATTTTAATTTTAATTTGTGTTCATGTAAACGTGTGTACACACCTAGACACACACACGTTCAAACAATAATTTTATAAGATTCACATACATATGTATACAAGTCTTGACTAATTTTCTTCACAAGAAAAAAAGAAACTACCACTGCTATCCGCCAGTCGCAGCAGTGTAATATGTATGGTAAAAGTTTTTTTTTCTCTCGCGAATTATTGAAAACTTCCGTACATGTTCTCGTTATTTAATGCTTTCTTATTATTTATTTTTTAATTTAATAGAATCAAAAATTCTGTATTTAATACGCATCTTTTAATACTGCTTTCTTTTTACATACACTCCCCCCACACGCATATATACGTTACAACTCTTCGAAAAAGGCGACTCTAGCTTTAGTGGATCCAGATTTTACTTTTTTCAGTGTGCTATATTTATTCTCACCGAGTCGCACTTGCTCTTCATGCAGTTGATCCAGATCGCATTGTTTTTCACCAACTTTTAAAACTTCAATTTCGGAACGTAATTCTCGCAATTGCTCTTGCAAATGTTTACTCTTTTCCCAATAATCGACTCTTTCCTTTTCGATCTCGATCGAGAGTTGATCGACATCTCCATCGGCGATAAGATCATAAGACGTTATCTCGGGTGATAGGTGTTCTCCGTCTAGTTGCAGAGTCTGAAGATCCGCTTGTAAGTCTGATGGAAGCACTTGCGTCGATGGGAACATATTTGGCACAGGCTATCGAAAAATTAGATACGTAAAAGTCAAAGTTACAAAGTCATATAAAATATACAATAAAAAATACATATTTAAATTACACACACACGCACACATATATATACACACACACATATTATATTGTACTTACAGGTATTGTAGTAGTGTAGGTATTTCTACTGAGGAATTCTAATAATTTCTCCTTAGCTTCTTTCTCGGCGATTCTTGCTCGTAATAGTTCGTCCTTCAACTTTTCGGCTTCAGCAGCTCTACGTTCCGATTCTTGAACCAGTCTTTCTGTTAACAATTCAGCTTCTCTGGTCTTCCTTTCCAAGTGGACTTTCTCTTCTTCAGTTTTCATGTTATTTAACCGTATACGCGTAATCTCTTGTTCGGCTTCCGACGCTTTCTGACTCAAAAGCATTGCTTCTTCTTCAGCTACGCGACTTTTCTCAGCTAAAAGATCTGCCGTCTCTTCAGATCTTCTCTACAGAATAAAAAATAATTCGAATATGGCGTGTGAGAGAATGTATCCTTGTAAACAAGATAAAAATAATAATAAAATGCATGTGCTATATTTATAACTTTCGCATTATGTTCTTTGTTTAAGATATCTTACAAGAGCTTCGTTTGCAAGTCGTATTTCTTCTTGATATTGTAAAAGTCGTTGCTCCATCGCAGCCTTCTCTCTTTCCGCCGCTTCTCTCAGTTGCTTTTCTCGTGCTAATTTGTTTCTTTCAATTTGCCTCCTAATAATATCACAAGCAAACAAAAATAATTGTTATACTATATTATAACTATTTTACTATAAATATTAATAAGATTTGATTTAAAATTAGGTATCAAATTATATATAGACAATATATGCTCTCTCATTTTAATTATTCTAATATAATACCAACAATAATAATAATACAACAGATAATAACATTTATATTTACTGATGATAAAGTATTTATATTTACTGATGATAAACCTTATAAAGAGATGTGTTGATGAGAGCGTAATATATATTAAATAAATATTTACCTTTAAAATGTTATAAGAGAGGACCATGTCTAAAACATGTTTAAAAAATGTCACTTCTCCTATAAAATTGACAAAATAGTAGCACATTTTGTTAGAATTGTAACAATGTGGTCGAGAAAACAATAATATGAAAACCACATTGTAATGATTACTTTTCTCTATGTTTGAGAGACTTTGAGTAATCGTTCTTCAATTTAGTCTACGTAATGTTAAAAAATCTATACTTATTAAACCACTTCAACTTTTACAAATACAAGGCATGTTATAAAATTTAACATTATTACTAACGTATCCTTTAACATTATTAATGTACTAAATTGTATACTGTTAACCGGATTTATAAAGCATGCAATATAAAATTAAATGAAATGTCAACTCACACATGATAGTATTTATATCAATTAAAACTGGTCAAACAAATAAGAATCAAAGCACATTAAGAATCAATCAAACAGCATTCTCAATATAGACACAGAATATCTCGGATATAAGAGATCTTTTTACAAAAGATCATTGTCTTTACTTGCCTGGATTTTTCTTCTTTGGCTTGTGCTTTCATCTGCTGAACCTCCATGGAGTCTGGTTTTCGTCGCCTCATGAACAAATCGTGGTTGCCAATACACAGGTCCAGGATCTTAACAAATAACACGTGAGCAGCTTTGTCACTATTATGTTCGTCGAATCCTAAAGCTATCAAACCCTTCACCCAGCTGCCAACATCTGACTGTTTCTTTACCAGTTTATTCATGCGAACTTTCTGCGAGAAGAACACGAAGTTTGGTGATGTCTTCTCCACGGTTTTAATTATGAATTTTTTGTCGTCGAAGCTAATATGACGAATCTCTGACCATGTAAATGTAGTCTTCGGTGCTAATTTATTCTCCTTTTCGTAAATATTCAATCCTAATGACGTTACTCCAAGCCAAAGATTTGTCTCCTTCTTATTCTGTAATATAAAATTAAGCATTGAGTTTTTTTACAAGATAACTTTCACAATGACAACTTTTAAATAATGCAATTTTCACGAAATTCTTATTGTTTTCGACACTCACACTAATAGGAAAGTAGTTTACACCATACATATCAAGATCCTGAGCAATCTTTAGATACTCCATTTCCGCTTCGTCTCGAGACATGCCACGATGATCGGCATACCAAATTTTTATCCTATCTTCCCACATTTCCGGAGTCATTTGATACTGATCTATAACTCTCTGTGGAAGCAAATCTTCACTGGCAAGCATTCCAGGTCGATATGAAACTTCATCATAATCACCATACTATGTACAAAAAAAAAAAAAAAAAAAAAAAAAAAAAAAAAAAAAAAAAAAAAAAAAAAAGAGAAACACTTCAAGTTAATTAATATTTGCCATAATCTTCGTTAAAGTTTTTTAAATTAAAGACTTGTAATATATTAATTATTACTACTACTACTACTTACTCTGCTATAATTAATATATAAAAAAAAAAAAACAACGATAAATTAATCAATATTGAATAACATGCAATTATACAAAGTAGACACACACATTTACCTTTGCTTGAACAGCATAAGAAGCTAGCAATACAGAAGCTTCAGGTGGACAATAAATGTCCATAGCTAATATAGCTTGTTTTACTTGCAGGAAAAACAAATGTTGAGTAACTTCTTGCACAAGTTCTTCGGCCACATCCTCAGGATAAAATTTTGCCAGGAACATGAAAGGTGTAGTTGGTTGTTGCGAGATACCTTGATCCTGAACTACAATTGATTCAGCAGTAAATAACGAATAAATTCAATCTAAACTATCTAATAATTATTAATTTTAATTATAGTCACCTTTTTTATCTAGTTTTAACCAGGAGATAAAACCCTTCGCATCTTCATACTGAAGTCCAAAATACCAAGTTTCCCTCAATCCTATTGTGCGACATACCAAGTCAAACAAATCTCTGCCTGTTGATCTCCACTATTTAAATCGAATTTGAATTTATTTATATTCTTGTAAGAGATATGCATAAAACTAAACAAAGCAGCAGAAACTACTTTTACCAACCTCGAGATTAAACTCAAGTTCCGCATCTAAAGTGCAGACTTTCACAGGGAAGGATTTTCCAGATTTTTTTCTCCGAAAGGGTGACATTATCTTAATTTTCACCGTATTTATTCAACATCGCAAAAGTCGATACGATCGCTGTCGCAACGCTGATTTAAACACGGAACACAACGAACGATGCGATTTATTACACTGGTTATCAAAAAATATCTCGGCGTATCATCGTTACATTCTTGCGACTTATCCGTGAAGTAAAACAACGACCACGACGACCCAAGCGAGATAAATAACCTCACATATCTATCTTACAGTACTCTGTCGACACACGACAAAATACGAATTTCACTCGTGCCAAACTTGACCAAAAGTCTATTATTTTTTTGTATGCGTGTTTATGCAATCACATCCTGTTTGCCTGTTCGTTAATTTCATATGTGGATACACGATCGTCCATTTGTTATTTTCGCCATATTTTCGCAAATTATTACGCTATTATACATATATACATATATATATGGATCGACCAATGCAAATGTATGTACAAACACATATATATGTCGTCTTTTGCTTAGATTGGCCCTTTTCAAATATCAACAAATTGCAAGATTTGAAAAAAGCGACAACCTGCGATCTACAAACTCCCTAGCCAATACGGGAATCTCATGCACGTGATTTCCGGATTGCTCGTCTATTTGCGATTGGTTGATCTTCTACTGTACTTTCTTCCGTTCCGATTTTTCGGTCTGCATGTGACCGCATCTTTACTTTGTGTGTACCTATTGTATACATCTTTATAGTTTATGGGTAAAGCCATTTTTATTTATGTGGCTTGTGACAGAGATCGCGGTGTACGAGTTGATCGCTTTTAATAAGTGTCTGCAAAACGTTTTGAGAGAGATGATTGATCAAGGAGAAATGTTTCGTTGTATAATGCCGTCTCTCACTACATATAATTTGTGAGATATTCACGTGCATTTGTAAAAAAAAAATCTATTTGTATAACGTGCCAGACCTCGATCGTTGCAGTAGGAATACGATTCTTCCGAGTGATCAGAATAAGATGGATCGTCGCCAAAAAGTAAGTTGCTCCGAGAACACATGCACAACAAGTATATCACGTATTATCACTCTTTTATTACGGTACATTTGCTCGTCAATAAAAACTTTCAACTAAAATAATTGACTTTGAAAGTATACGAAACAACCTCAAATTAGGTTTGTGCCCGTAACTGCTTGAAACAGATAATTACTAAATAATGTACTTTGATTATTTACACATTTCGCGATGATTTTGCTTTTAGAGTGAAGATTTGTGTCAATATGCAGAACAATCAGTGTGAACGAAAGCTTGACTCTTCAAATTGAAAATATATTTTTGGTTAATTACTTTTTGTCAGATGGTCGTGATTTCTCAACAGCCAAAAATCAAAATTGAAGAAGAGGATGACGACGATGTGGAAAAACTGAGACTAGCTGCACTCAAGACAATGGGAATGGGAACAAAGAAAGACACCACACAAAAACAATTGGTGGTATTACAGATGCAGAAAGTTTTACCACAAACTGCTCATTCTTGTTTTCCTCGATATAAAAATCAACGGCTTACAAAGAAAAATATGTATTACAATAGGACACAACAAAGACAAAATGGCGTAAGTTTTTATTATTAGTTTATATATTATTTTTCTATAGAAACATACTAAGCAAAGTGTATAATTTGTATAATAAATTGTTATACACAAACATTCTTAGTTTTTCTATCTATGCTTTATATTTACAGAATGTTTATTATCCAAGTCCTCGTAATCCAAACTTGATAGCAATAGTACCAGTAGATGAGCCTTCTCCGCTTCAGCAGGCCCAACCAGTGTATCCTATCAAACAAGCTGAATCTTATCCTCATGATCAAGGTAGATTCATTGTACTTCTAGACAAAAGAATTACATTAAACAGTATTCTTGACGATTGTGTCTCTTTTTAACAATCAAATGTTTCTTTTTTCAAATGTTTTAGAAACATCCAAATTCTGTCGTTTCAAAGACAATGGAAGTGCTTCTGAAGAGGAAGATACTAAAGAAGCAAAAACTATTACAACCTCTTCAAAAACAGAATCTATAGCAGAGGAAAAACAACAAGAATTTTTAGAACAAATAAGGCAAGAAGAATCTAGCTCGGAAAATCTGCAAAAAAATGGAGATGATCAAAAGGAAGAAGATTCTAACAATGACGATGATGACGATGATATAATTTTGATGGCGGATCTCGAGGAAGAGGATAGTTTGGAACGTTTAATGGACGAGATGGAGAAAGAAATGAACGATGGAAATAAGTCATCGGAAAAAAGAGAGAAGAAATTGAGTAAAAATGAAAACAAAGAGACAATAAGCAAAGGCAACGAAGGAAACAAAATTCTCGATCAAAAAACTGCGAGATCAGATGAAGGCTTGAGCAAAAAAGAAAAAAACACGAGTATTTCCTCGCTCTTAATCACAAGTGGCAAGAACGACAGGAGATCAATTTCTCCGCATGTAACAAACCGAAGTGGTCAAAAACGCAAGTCTTCATCACCAAGATCACGATCACGAAAGAAATCACCGAGAAGATCGCCCAGGAGATCCCCAATCAGGCAGCAGAAAAGATCACCGCGGGAATCGACGAGATATAGATCACCTCGAAGATCGCCATTATCGCGATATTCACCTAGACCTAGATTATCACCTAGACCTTCACCACGTCGATCTCCGAACAGGACATTGACGAAGAAATCGCCACTCAGAAAGTTGTCACCGAGAAGTAGATCGCCTAGGTTTTTATCGCGTTCTAGATCGCCCCGGTTGCACAGATCGCGGTCGCCGAGACGATCAAAATCACCGAGATCGTGCTCGCCCAAAGTGTCGCGCTCGAGATCGCCATCACTCAGGTACTCGCCACTCAGATCGTCCAAATCCAAGTCTCCCAGACTGTCTCCGAGAAGACTGTCACCTCGTCGATTGCGATCTAGATCTCCCGGTTCGTCTCCTTCTCGGAGAGACGTGTCCCGCTTGCGATCACCAAAAGGATCGCCGCGTAGAACATCGCCACGCGGGAGATCACCGCACAGATCACCGTGGTCGTCGCCAAAACGCTCGCCTTCTCGTCTTTCGCCTCGACGGAGACCTCGATCTCCAAGGTGGTCGCCTAAAGAATTGCCCAGAAAGCAAGATTCAAGTTCCGTCACTCCAGACAATCGAGACGCGAGAGACCCGTCTCCTGCTTTTAAAGACACAGCGCTGCTAGAAATCTCCAGAGTGAAGACAAAGCAGAAGGATGAGGTATACGAAAGACCAACGACGACGACGACGACGACGACAACAACAACAACAACAACAACAACAACAACAACGGAAACAGCAAAGGAATCCGTTGATGCGATCAATGATCCTGTGCGGGAAGCAAGAAAAAAAAAGTTTGAATCTACGCGGCCTATCGATCTTATACATGCCAATAAAAAGATTAAACTCTCCAAGAAAGTTGTCACGAATAAAAAAGCGGAGTCTTCTCTCGAAACAGAAGTTCAATTAAGTAGAGTGAGAAAAGCGAGCAGCAAATCTCTGGAGAAATATGACGCAAAGGAAACGGATGTTTTCTCAGAGAATGCTTACGAGGAGTTTGAGGGAGCGGAAAACACGTCGCCGAGCGCTGTTAATACACGCATAGACATAGAGCCAAAAAAACCTATGGAAAAAGAAAAAAAAAAGAGAAAACACGACAAGGAATTATATCAAGTTGGAAAATTGAAGAACGAGCTACCGCTTTCCGAACGTATTGGAAAAGATAAAAAGTGTAAAAAACGTAAGGAAATGGTCTCCGAAGAGAATACGGAAGTATTCGAAGACATAGCAGTGGAGGAAGAAGGAGACTTACGAGCGGAGCTTAGCAGAAGACGCGCAGAGAGATTGAATAGAACAGTGCCAATGCAATCCGCTAGATTAGTGCAGTCGGCTTTCAAAGGCGTTGTTAATGAGTAAGTACAATATTTTAATAAAGAAGTTAATTGAATATAGCTCTAATAAATTAAATCTAATAATTTCTTAGAAAAGAGGACAATAAGAGCTATTTTACAAGTTTGTAATGTAATTGATTATTGTTTAATATAAAATTTCACATTACATTTTGACCTCAATTCGCGTACAAAAGTTGATTATTCGACAAGACAGAATTTCAAAACTTTAACGTTCGCAAAATGTAGAACAATGTGACTTTTTTGTAATAAAAAACTTGTGTTGCGCGCTGAGATAGATCTGATCTAAAGTCATGTTTTTAGTTTATTCGAGTGCAGTTGAGATCGTTCTGTGTCGCGCGCGCGTGAAAATTGCACTCCAAATTATCAGACACGTAATCGTTTGAATAAACAGTATAGAAAGATTGTATAAGTTGTCGGTAAAATAAAATAAATGATTTTAATTATTAAAAATAAAACAGGCGCATGATGCTGATGACGATCTGCCGATTAGAGATTGAAATAGAAAACGTATGATTTGAACATATGAAAACGTATGAAAACGTGAAATTTTATATTTAAAAAATTGTAATTTACAGTAGCAATTTGTGAAATAGCTTCTATTTGTCCTTTGTAAAAAATTATTATTAGATATTTACATAAGATTAGATAATTTACATCAGTAAATATTCTTGCGGTAAATATTCTTTTCTTTTCTTTTTTTTTTTTTTTTTTTTTTACAACACATTTGTTTCGCGTTTCTTGTTGCAGGGTTGTAAAAAATAATGCAAAAGCTAATCAGAGACATGTAAATACACATGTCATAAACACTGATGACAAATGTAAGTTTCAAACGCGTCAAGCATACTCAATATTTTATAGTTTGATGAATATCTTTTCTTTTCTTTAAAGAATTTGATTTCCAATAACGAATGTTTATTTTGTTATAGCTAATCAAAAAGAAGTCAGACGGGTTACTGTATTGCACCGATCACTTCCCGAATTACACGATTCTGATGGTAATTATATATTACATGATATATATATTATATATATTAAATCACATATTTTGCATTTAGTTGTGTATTTTTAAGTGTGTTTTTCTTTGTATAATATTGTTTTATATT
The DNA here is from genome assembly GCA_014839585.1 of Pseudomyrmex concolor. NCBI lineage: Eukaryota > Metazoa > Arthropoda > Insecta > Hymenoptera > Formicidae > Pseudomyrmex > Pseudomyrmex concolor. Next base: position 13,024 of record QVOB01022656.1, read on the forward strand.
TTATTTTTTGTGTGATTGTATTTATTTAAGTTTGTATGTAGATACATGTGTTTTGTAGACACTTTCGAAAAACAAGAAAACAACCATTGCAGCATTAAAAGAAAAGCTGTACAATGCTACTGATACTGGTTTTAAACGTAAACATAATTTTATGTTCGTACGTATTATTTACAGATGAAAGCACTGTTGATTCAAAGATACCTGTGCGCTTCAGACTGGGTCTCAATAAACAAGAATCCAGAGAGTCTAAGGTCATTCGTAAAGCATCCAAAAGACAGGGTCGTAAGGTAAAGCACAAAAATCATTTGTCTCTAAAAGATCCTGAACGCATTTTGTAAGCAATGAATTTTATGTTTTTACAACCACTCTATATTTATAAGATATTAAGTGGCATATAATAATTTTTGGCTGACTCTTGATTTAATCGTTATTTTACGTTATTGCCAAGCAACTCTAAGTACACGAAAGATATTTTCAAATATTGTTTGTACTTTTATCAACTACTTTTATTGAGCGCATAACAAAAACCAAGAAAAGTAGTAAGCAATCTTCGAATCGTTATATGTTATTCTATAATTCATAATTTTGTAACTTGATAGTGCAATTTGATGCAATTGAATAATCGATTCCTTTTTATTATCGTACTCTGTTTATACATAACGATTGTATTTAATGTGTGTTTATTCGTGATAAGATATCACACAGTTCTCTAAAAATTACGTTTATAAATTTACGATATAAAGTTTTTCATTGAAAGTTATGCACGAGTAAAATATTGTGAAAATAATTTATCAGAGATGAATAATATAAACTTATGTATAAACGATATGAAACAATAGTCTGTGCCTTTCGCTAATACGAGAACGTTATATAAATGCAGTATATAGGAATGTAACTTGTAATAAATTATAGCGAGAAAATAGAGAATATGTCTTTTTGTGAAATCGATATATAGACTTTGATATATCGGTACTAAAGATTAAAAAAACAAAAAAACAAAAAACCAATAATAATGCAGAATATGTCACGTAACATTTTCTTGCTCGCGGTTCAACATCGCGTGATTCTGAATTCGGTCCAGTAGAAAATAAAGGTGATCTCTTTTTTTTGTTTAGGAATAAAAATATCCGCGTTCATCCAATTGCATATTTGTATGAAGAGAGAATAGCGGTTCATCTTGTACCGCTCGTTATCTTATCAACACGTAAGGAAGAGATGCGCACGTTAAATAGTTATTGTCGTTTGTTAAACACATATAAGACATACTTCTTTTCTTTGAGATATAAAAAGTACAATAACTTTAATAATATTAAAGAATATCATATTCAAATTTCAATTTATTTTGCGATTAAAATGTAAACTCAATTATCGTTAAGTTCGTCGTTTAGGAAAAATTTAAAATAGGTGTGATTATATTAGATTGTGTTGAAGAATATGTGTATAAGTTACTTTGATCGCTCACTTTAATAAACAAAAATCATTACTAATCCCAAAGTTACCTTTTGCAAAATACCTAAAGCATATTTTATTTGAAAAAACGGTAAAAACTTTTATAGAAATATTTTAAATGTATATATTGTGCTTAATTGATCAAAACCTATATTAATAAGAGAATGTAGTACATGTGTATATATATATATATATATATATACATATATATTATACATACACACACATATACAAACACACACACACACACATTTATCTTGTACAAATTTATATTTAACAGTAATGCGGCACCAAATATCTTGTACAAAAGTACATTTTAGCAAAATAGGCAGTTAATAAATTAGCTTGGTTAATATTTATTTGCTACGCGCAAGAAATTTTTTCTTTCCAGAAGCAAAATTCAATTCCAAAAGTCAATTTTTGGAGATCTGACCTAGTGATGTTTTACAAACTGATAATAGTCTGTTTTATAGACGATAGTACATACTATATTGTATTGTGCATGTCCGTTCTTTGCAAGTAAAAAGAAAAGGAATTGCAAAATCGTATATTAAATAATAGTTAACGCGATGGTATCATCACTTTTGTTATCCCTATTTTAAATGTGCATTTTTTCACAAGTATAATATCTATTTTATATATAATATCTTATATTTATCTTATCTTAACTTTGTATAAAAGTATATCTACTAATTTTATTATTCGACGGAATTATACCATAAACTATGGCTTATTTTTCTTATTGCACTTTGGAAAAAAGAATGCATCTATATTCTTTTTAACGTAATTTTACAAAACACATTGTACTACATATAATTGTCAATCTTAGAACGACATGTACTCATTATATTTCTAATTAGATATCTTTTCATATTGGCATATAACATGATAGTTATTGAAGTAATATGTACATAACCAATGTGTGTGAAAAGTTTTGGGCTGTTGTACAGCTTGTATACATAAAAATCTTCAGGAATAATGTTCGTATACTGCGAGCTGAATATCTCATAGTATCTATGAAGGTGTAAAACGTTGTTTTTACGTCTCAATAAAGACTAAAATATTACATTTATAAAAATCTTCTTTCACATATAAAAATGTTACTACGTTTAAAGGCAGAAAACTCTAAAGTTTAAGTCTAATGTTTACGTATGAATACATACACACATATATGTATAAACATACATAGATGTGTGTGTGTGTGTGTGTGTGTGTGTGTGTATATGTGTACATATATATATATAAACGTGATATTATTAATAATTACATGCGTGCCTTCATTCTGCTTGATTAAAAGCTTAGAAATATGTATATATATATATAATATATTATATATATAT
>QVOB01022658.1:0-12381 GCA_014839585.1 Pseudomyrmex concolor
CCAAGTGCGGTTTTCCCTCTCGGGGAAACGATAATTGATATTTAATTAAGTCAGCGCGCACGTGTGCGACTTAAATAATTTCACCGCTCCCGCATCGCGTTTGACTTTTATCTATTTAATCAGAAAAAAAAAAAAACAGTTTTGATATTAAGAAAAAATTGCGCGAAACAATTTCTTCCTACTGAAATTTTGGTTTCGCTAACGAAATGTTTTGTTGGCAAAGCAACAAATTTTGACAGACAAATTTTTCTCGCCGGCCACGCAGCAACTGATCTTCCTGCAATTTCAGCAGAAATTTTTTTCCGTAATGTATTACATTTCCAAGCGCGAAATAGTTATAAACTATATAATATTAAACCATATAATATCGAGTTAAATTATATAACATGATATTGCACGAGGAAAATTTGATATCGCAGTTGGGGAGAGTTTCGGAATAATAATCTATTCTCCATCCAAACTCGTTACATGATCATCCCCTTTGTCTGGATCTGACAGTTGTGTTCCACATTCTAATTCAATTTTGAAGCCCACTGATCCGATATATATATCGATAACAGTGTCTGCTAAAATTATTACGTAATTCATCGCGCCGCGATATGTCTCTCGCGGCACTTGTGCGTTTTGCACAAGACAAAGAGCAAAACGGATCGCCATTACAGACGGACGATAAGACCGCGAGAAATGTGAAAAAATGTCGGAGCGATCTTTGATTGGGACACAAAAGGGAGGAAGACAAAGCGTGCCCGGATCTTCTCTCCAAGCGCCAAGATACTTAGGCCAAAATACTTAGGTAAAAAGCTGAGGAAAACGACGAGGAGGACGGAGAAAAAAATGGGGGATGAATTAAGGAAACCGAAACGACGGTTGTGCGCGAATCTTGTGAAAAAAAGCAATGGTTTTCTTTCCGGATGCGCGGAATTGAATGAGATATCTCGAGGATATCTGGAATGGGATCCCGGAGAGGCACTGAATGCATTCTGCTGTCGAGGCGGTTTTAAATGTAACGCACGGACGTGCAATGAATTAAAAATAGTCGGAGAAGCGTCTCGAGAATATAACAAATCGCGCGCGGGCGCGATATTCGGCAATATCTCGTTCGCTCTGTATAACTTTCCCGAATCTCTTTCCTTTCGATCCTCGACATAATGTCAACCCGCGGCGATAATTGACATTTCTCCACGAAATAAGGAGTGAAAGGCGCCGCCGCGGGAATAAAAGAAAGAGAGACAGAAAAGGAGAGACAGAGAGAGTTGATTATAATTTTAAGAGGCCGAGGCAAGATGGAGGTAAACGTTTGCTCGCTCTTATTGTGCGTCGGAATATCGAGGGGGAAGGCAGGCAATAAATCACTCGATCCGACATTGCCAAGTTAGGCTGCGCCACGTGACGAAGCGAATTCGGTACTTTTTGCTCCTTCTTCCATGTACGAGACTCCCCTCTCTTTTCCTCTTCCACGCGCGGACCAAGTCTCGGGGCGAAAACGCGTCGATTTCCGGAATACTCGGTCATATTGGAGGGACCTCGAACATTTGGGGGGGATACCAACTATCGATTTTACGTAAGTTTTTCATCGTCGTTTTTCATCGAGCAAAAAAATGAGAAAATAATTGGAATAGAAATGTACAAGTACAGATTTTCGAGAGACGACGGTTTTACTTTTTTTTTCTTTTTTTAATATTAAATAATTATATTCGTAAAATATATTTATTTAATATCTGCGTACAAAAACCAACTTGACTTGTTTTACGACATGATAAGGTGACGTAATTACAGCGTGCACGGTCGCGGAAGGACTGTCCTAATCGAACGTAATTCCGTCTGCGTCCGTTTAAAGCGAGCAGGTGCGAGCAGGTAACGAGCGCGCACTGACATTTATGACAAAAAAAGAAAAACTAATTAAATAAAAACGACAACACGAGAGAGAGGGAGAGAGAGAGAGAGAGAAAAGCAACGGCAAACGTATCATCGCACACCCCGCCGAGTGCGCCGCCGATCTTCGACGCCAGAGAGAAACGCGCATGCTGAGGTGTGCGCGAGATGGCCGGTATCTTATTCCGCTTAATTAAATTGACGTTGATTAACTGCGCTCGTGGCACTTGAATAAAATCAGTCGGGATCTTCGGGGGGCTTAATTACGTGATCGCGTTCCGAGTGGATGTATCGGAAACATTCGCGTGGAAATCTATTTGCGCGAGAGCACGAAGGCAAGGTAAATCATTATGCTAATGACCGTTGGTCTATCGCTCGCGCGCGCTTATTCGTTTTAAAATCAGCGTAAATTGATGGAATATACGCGAGCAGCGCACAATCTCCCGTAATCGGGAATATATAAACGAACTTCGCGCGGAAACAATTGCAATCGTGTCCCGGTCTCATTATATTCACCGGAATACTTTGTTATAAATAATTGATGCGTTATAAATAATTCACAATCACAATATTGCGCATAAAAACGGTTGTAGAGACAACATACACAACCGTTCCGCGTTTATTTCCGGCTTCAAAAATTTATTGCGAATTCGAGTGAGTCTCTCGCGAGCGATATTTGCTCCTATCCTCCCTCTCCGCCCTCGATCCGCGCGCAATTTCCCTCATAATGTACACCGCAATGGTTTATATATATATATATAAGTTTGTTTTCTCCGAGTATATTCCCGAAAAGCGCAATTTATCGGCGGCGGTCTCTCCTGAGGTATCTCCGCCTCGAGAGAAGCGAGCGGAACGTGTATCTGCTCTGCGCGCGCGGTTTGCGAAGTCGAGGATCGCCGACGCGTATACCGGTGTTGCTCGAATCGTTTTGGACTTTTTGCTCCTACGTGCGCGCTCCAACGTACGCGGAGAGAGGCTTGGACGTTATTCTGGTCACGAACTCGCCCTCTCCTTCTTGCTCCTCCTCGTCTTTTTGCTTCATTTTCCACTTCTTCTACTTTGCCCTTCTTCTTCTTCTGCGTTGCCGCTGACTTTGCCGTGCACAGTCTCGCGCGCTCTGCTTATCAATATTTATGCCGATCTGCCTTCGTCAAAATCACGTTTAGGCGACACCTCGACTTGTTTATTCACTGCCGCTTCATCGTCAGGTAAACAAGCGATTTAATTGCGAGAGGGTGTCCGAAAATTGATTACTTTGTCGTATTCTCTTGTTGTTTATTACAAACCAAATTTGTTTTCGTGTTTTCTTTTCCGTGAAGTGCAATATTTACAATTTAAAATGAGACTCTAATTCGTCAGTACACGTTGCTGTTCGCATTTTTTTTCCTTTTCGCCGAAGCAATCACTGAATTTGTACGCACAATATATCGATCGAGAATCGCGTCTATTTCTCACGTTTCTTATCGGCGTGATATATAATCGCCGATTATTTAGCTCGCCATAAATCGCGAACACGTAGCGAATTTGCGAGCGAAGGTGGTGCGAGCAGGTTCGCGCGATGTCCGCTGCCGCCGCCGTCGACAATATCGAATTACTCTTTCAGACGCTGTGCGAGCGCGATATAAATTGCATCGGAGATTAATCCCACATCTGCCTGTTGCTCTGCCCCGTGTAATCTAATCGGGATCGAAGTGTAAACTACATCGCGCTGGAAGATCGCAGAGGCCCACAAGCTTTGTGATAAGGGGAAAAGAGGTGACGGACGCGGCGCGCAACATTTTGTCGTTGATTATTGGTTTTCGATATCGTTGCACGCTCGCTTTCCAAAGCGCGCGGCTGTCGAAAATAATCGGCCGCGTGTGCGACCACCACAGTCATCCCGTAAACGTTTGTCCGATCGATTAAAGGGATTGAATTTAGATCCGCGCGCGCGGGTGTTGTTTTGAAAGGCGCTCGTTTGACGAAAAGGGAAGCGCGAATTCGAATTTTCTTGTGCAAATTTCCGTCGGATATTCGAAAATTCATTTATAATCCCGAATTAAATATTTCAATCGATTCCGCTCGTCTCGTTTAAATGAGAAATATGAATTATTGAATTCGTCTGTTGAAATTGCGCGATCGCACCGTTTGTATTGCCTTCTCCTCCCTCGCCTTCGAAATTGTTTTCTTTCTTCCCGAGCTCTTCGAAATCATCGCACATGTATTTTATATATCTCCTTCCGGGTCTCACAGTATCGCCCTCAGAAATCTCCTACTTCTCGGTCAGAACTCTCATTTAAAATCCCGTTACGTGTGTTTATCTTTCATTATCATACGCCTTGATGGCCGCGAAAAGATGATTATGCAACCCGAAGGAGTTGAGAAGCGGCAGTTCCGCTCGGCGGCTTCTCCCCCACCACACCACACACACCGGTGAAACGTGCGGTTTTACGTATAGGACCCCACAGGTGCCCAAAGGTTCTTCCCCTCGGACTCGCGATGAAAATGTCAGGCGTGAACACACGGAACGAACGGTTCACGCCCTTGACTACTCGGTACTTCTGCCATTTTGAAAACACATGTGCGTAAAAGCAAGAGAGAGAGAAAGAGAGAAAAAGAGAGAAAGAGAGACAGAGTGGGAGGCCCATTTGGTCCCGTGTCGGAGAGATATCCAACATCTGCCAACAAGGGATGGCGCACAAACAAAATCGTTTTGACCGCTCGCGGTGCACAAATCCGCTCCCTTCCGCGCGCGCGTTTTCCGCTTCTCTTTCTCTCTTTCCCGCCAAATGGGGAGCCCCCCGGCTCGTTTCGCTATCTCCGTCGTGGCAGAGAAACACACTTCGTTTATATGTGACTAAAAGCGCCCCTCTCCTGTGCTTTCTGAGTATATTCTGTGTGTGTGTGTGTGTGTGTGTGTGTGTGTGTGAGTTCCATGTTGCGCTAGAACACGCGGCGGAAAAGGTCTCACTCTTTCGGTAGCAACGGCTTCGATCTTACACGTGACAGAACAACTGCGCAGTTTGTTTCAATTAAAAAAAAAAAAAAAAAAACTTAAAACAGAAAAATTTGATCCCGTCAAATTGATTGTCCGCAACTTTTGCGCGCGAATGTAGTCGCTTTGTTATTTTGTATTGCGTTGCACGCACACGTTCGTGTTAACAACATGCTGGCACACCATCAGCGCTGTCCTCGTGCTTTATTAATTTTTTCAAATACTGGCGACACTTGTATCTTTTTTTTTTTTATGTTTTATTACTACATCACTTCCATCACTAAACGGGGGGTTGAGCTAATAAACTCCGGCCTCTCCGGGGTTCCGTCGCAGTGGGACGCCGGGAAGCGGGCTTTACTCACACTTCATCTTCCGCATACGTAAGAGCTACACACATATGTAAGGCGAAAGGAAGAGAAGCCGGACGGAAAAGGGAATATGTGTGTTAAAAAACAATGTATTCTCTTTCTTTCTCTCTCTCTCTCTCATGTGCGAACGTGTGCGCAAAGATTTCTTACAATAATTGACGGGGAAGTTTGAACGCTAGCTTGCACGCTACCGCAAGCCGCTTGCTGCGGGGAAACTTAACGATGTTAATTATATTATCATGCGATGAGTAACGTTGTAAACAAGTTACGAGTATCGTCGATCCGCGTAATTTGCGAGAGTAAAAAGAGCGAGGAAAAAATTCAGTAAGGAAAACGTCAGGCTCGTTCTTTTCTATCTCCGTAACGTTTCGGTGGATCAGCAGATATATGCGAAACCGTCAGGTTTCGCGCTCGTCGAGCTGCCAAGTGCATAATAATTCGCGAGGAACGCTGATCGTGAAATGGAGATTTGTTGCGAAATGGAATTTTGTGGTTGGCGCAAGAAATCGCGAAAATTCAGAAACGTGAAATGTATTCATTTTCTCTCGCGTAATCTGGCGATAAAAGCTCGATGACGAGAGCGCGATGAGATCGCCGAGACTTTTTGTCGCATTCGCGAGTTTGCGCGACGAAAACTCTAGTTCGCACACACTTTCTCTCTTGTACACGCGAAGTTGTAAATTCGAGAATCATACTTAATTGACATCTCGTGTCTGAGTGAATTGCGCGATGGAGATTATGTCAGACGGTATCTTGACATTCGAACGTATAAATTACACGCTCGAAACGAGCGTGAAACGAGTTTGTTGTTGTTACTGGGAACGTGCCGATGCGCAAGATGGGTCGTTTTTCCTTCAACGCGTGTGTAGTAATTGCGGGATCGAGATCACACGATAAATCCGTTATAATGGCGCGCGACGCACCGTCGACATTATCGTCACAATGCGTACAATAATTGCCGGCTGTGTGCATGAGTAAACGCCTTAAAGATTTTTTCATCGGGCTTGGCGTTGTGCAATTAAGCTCCGCGCAAATGCGCATTTGACTACGTCTACCATAAATCCGAGCGAAACTAAATTTTCATTCCTTACCTACCGATAGGAAGTTTCCTGCAGTTTCCTCCCCGTAGAGACAATAGGGTAAGTCATAAATTTGCATTGCAAAATTTAAACAGTGAAACTGCGGTATTTACATGCAAATTTGAATTGAAAATATGACTGATAGCCGGTTTCCGCGACTCTTTCAAGCGTTTAAATTTTTGCCGAGATTGATTCCAATTGTTTTTCTTGAATTTAGGAAAGAGAGATAGAGAGAGAAAGAGAGTTTTTTGCTTCAGAGAATTAATTAAATGTTGCTTCTATTTTATATATACATACATATATACATATATACATACATATATACATATATGTAAAACAGACTTAACAGAGATTATCGAATGTGGTTGACCGTAAACATCTGAATTGTAAAACACCGGATTTATAATAACGGATTGCGATAATAGAAACAAGATTGCGCGTACAATTATCATTTATTCCAGAAGCGCGGCTCATTTATTTAACGAGAAAACATATATAGTTGTCGATCATACGTACATCATTCATGTATTAATTCATATTTTGCTAATGACATCGTACGAATCGCGATATAGTCAATATTACATCGTGATATCACGCGAACACTCATTTTACTTATTGTTAGTCACAATTTTTCCTACGAAAAAGTATTGTCTTTTACAGATATTTGCAGATAGCATGGAATAGAAAAACCGGCTGTGTAGATATTCTACGAATCTTTTCGTATGAAATATTTAAAAAACTCGAAAGCTGTCCAAATATTTTTCAAACTGGAATAAAAAAAAAACGCACACATCGCGCAAGTTCTGATATATTTTATAATATATTTTCATTACAAATACGATTACTCGCGAACCAATGGTTGGCAAAACGGTTTTGATCGTTTGATCAAAATAGAAAAAAAAAAAAAAAAAAAAAAAAAAAAAAAAACACAAACGTGTCATTTCTTTCTTTCGTTTTGTATAAAAAAAAAACTCTGCGCTGGAAAAACTTGTTAAAATTTTTCCTACATGATTTTTATTTCGAGAATATTTTATTTTTTTAATGAAAAAAAAATTGATACTGTGCATACCGAGCGCAAAGTTAATTGCGCTCGCCGATATATTTCGTTCGGCAAAAAAAATATTTTGTTTTCGGCGAAATCGACAAGCTTCGAGAGAAAATCAAAGTGAATTTTCTAACGTGGGGAAAACTCTGAGAAGCCATGGTATATAAATCTTTCCAAAACAAAAGAAGCGACCCACGAGCGGTCTTTTTTGCGTCTCAAAGAAGCCTGAGAAACGATTTCCATGAAGAGAAAGATTCAGGTTAATTCGTTCGCATTCTGCATTTTCTGCGAACATCAACAGAAAAAAAAAAAAAAAAAAAAAAAAAAAAAAAAAACGTTTGATGCTTTGACATACTAATAGACGTTGTATCGATTTCTCTCTGATAACGCAGTGGCATAGCTGATCCTACATGTCGGCGCTAATTGACGTTCAACGAATAGACAAATCAAAGTCCGTGCCGCTTTGACAGTTTGGTGTGTGTCTCTTTTCTCTTCCAAAAATTTTCCACGTACATGATATTTTTCATCATTTCTTTTCCATACATGTTTTACGAAGGCGAGTTTTTATATCCTTGCCGAAAATAACTTTGGAAAAAGGTCGTAAAATTCTCAAGAAAAACTCGACCATTTTTACTATCTCCGTATAATAGCGATATTTGACTTCGGCCCGCAAAATCCCGGCCGCATTGTCGTCGTCTTGAAAAAGCGCGTCTTAAAATCGCGCCGAAAAGACACACGGCGCGCATCAAAGCCTCCCGGCGCGCTCGCAGAACTACCTCGATTTCTCATCATAATCCCCGCCAAAAGCCCCTTTTCCCCTTCAGGCATATATTATTTCTCTTCGAAATTCTCGTTGCGGGGCCGTGATAATCCCAGATCCTAACTCCGCCGTAACCCTGCGGTCCAGCAATTCCGATTCCTCGTGTGCCAAGTTCTATCTCTCTCTCTCTCTCTCTTAGTCTCCTTCTCTTTCTCCCTCCTACTCTACACGCGCACATTTCGATCTATATCGATTCCGCTCTCCGGAATCCGGAGCCTGATATGCCTGATTTTCAGGCAAGCTGTTCTCGCGATCTCTCCAAAACCTGTTGCCACGAGGTGGTTTCAGTGGCGCGTGCGCTCGCTCTCGCGTGCGTCAAGGGTGCGAGAGGGATGGAGGGAGAAATGCACGCGTGTCGTCATGGGAACGCGAGCGAGTTCCCGGCTCGTTGTCGCCGGTCGCGCCGGCAGGCAGAGAAATGTGAGCGATAGACAGAGAGAGAGAGAGAGAGAGAGAAAGCGGCGTAGAGAACGCGGAGATGATGCTCTTGTGTTCCCGTTGCCCTACGTGGGTGAGCGGAGGGTGTGCGGAAACGGTCGGACTCCCTCCGAAGAGGGTCGCCCGCTGCCGTCAGGTGCCCGGCGCGCGCTATAGGGGAGAGAGGGGGAATAGAAACCCCCCCATCACACAGAGCGCCGACGGTTTCCCCGAACTGTCGAAGTCGGCAGTTTCCGAACCCGCGCCCGTTCCGCGGGATCTCGCGGAGTCTTCGTTTCGCGATATGAGTCTCGTCCTTCTTGTTTTCCGACAGAGTCATCCTTCCATTTTTTTTTTGGATTTTCGCGCGGGTGCCACGTCTATGCGTAAAATATTTTTTTCTTGAAAACTAGGCCCAAATTTTATTAATCAACTCTGTCGCATGTCAGTCTTACTCAATTAATTAATAACTGATTTTTTAGCGCAAGCTGTGATTTGATTTTTATCCATGTTGTAGTATTTTTTAAGATAATAATGTATGTTTAAGATAATAATGTATAAGATAATAACTTCTATACACGCTTTCTAGTTTTCCTGTTGCTTGAAAAAGCAGTTTAATTTTAAATGATTCCAAAGTCAAATAAAATAAATGACATTTGTGTCTGCATAGATATTGAGTGCTAACAGTATTAGAAGCGATCGGAAAAGTGTTAATTTATATTCGATAAGCGTAGCGACGCCAACGTTCTCGTCACCTGTCTGGTTAATTTTCAGCTCGAAGTCGACACGTTCGTCCGATTCGCTGACGCAATTGTAGCGATAAATCTCGGATAATTACAGACCGTTTAAACAGCTTCTGTAAGTAAAGCCAGTTTTTATCGGTCGATTTATCGTTCGCGGCATTCTCGAACTTGTCGGAGCGCGAGTTTTACGCAGCACGTTCTCTCGAAAGATTTTCCAATAAAATCCCTTGTCGCTTTGTCGTGAGGGTTCGAGTTTCTTGATTTTTCGTCTTACCGGTGTTGAGCTTCGGCTAATTGCTCTTTGTTTTAGGACAAGCGCGACGTTTTTGTCGCGATATCTTCGGAAATTTAAAAAGTTACGAAAGAAGAACAAAAATCACTCTTGAAATCTACCATTTTGTGAAAAAAAAACAGTCAAAATATTTACATTCACGTACTTACAAAATTAATGAGAGAGAGAGAGAGAGATAATATTTTTACTCTTTATGTGCGTATAAGTAAAATTTACATTTATTCACTTTTGGAAAATGTCTCTCTCCTGTCAACAAAACAATTCTTGACCTGATTAATCTCGCAGCATCGATGATTCGCAAAACAGGATACATATATATGTATATATATTTTTTTCATCGGCCTATACACACAATCGTCCAATTCTACGCGCTCAGTCCGGTCTACCTTCCCGGAATACAATTCTACCAATTTGCGATAGATTGTAATCGTAATTGATTCAGTTACCGAATAATTCCTATTAACCCGGATCTCTGAGGTCGCGTCTCGACCTCGTGATTTCGTCAATTAATTAGTATTTTACCGATCGCCGGAAGAGGATGTATCTGTAAGATAAAACGTGCGAACCTTGGGACGCTTTGAAAATTCATCATCGCGAGTTATCGGAGCGATAAAAAATTTATTCAATTTTCTGCAAATGCTTTAATATGCTTTGCAATTGCTTTTTGTATCAATCGCAATGGTCGGATGCAAATTCAAGTTTCGGAATAATGAAGCCTTGCTCATTAATTACGGTATATATCGTTTCCAAGCGCAGGCCGTAGAATTTAATATGTAAAAAAAAAAAAAAAAACAATAAAATTCGTATCGCGTCGTTCGTGCATTATTGTATTTATTAATTAATTAGTTTTATATTCCCGAACAAATCGCGGACTACACTATCGTTAAATCTTGGCCGCGTGTGCCTTCGCATTTCAATTTATTATCTCGCGGCGTTTTTATCGGCAGCGGCACTAATTAATGAACATTTCCTCGATTGGATTCACGTTCGAGTAATGTGGTAAACACAACGCAGAAAAAAAAAAACAGATCAAAAATAATGCCCGAGAGATATCGTTAGCGGATCTATGGTAATCAGTGTCCAATTAATTATCCCCCACGTGGTAGTCGAGCAAAAACACGACGCGAAGTCTACGACTCTAATGTGTGTGCGTGTGTGCGGCGCAAAAGGCTCTGTATAAAAAAAAAACGACTTTGACTGACAATGAGATACAGAACGGTTGAACTTTGAATCAATTATCATTTGATTGGCGACTTTATTAGTCGCCATCAATTAGTCAGGTGGAATAAATGTATCGGCGAGAAGGCGGCGCAAAGAGTTTGTTGATCGAAGTGTTGGTCGCTCTCGAATTTTAGACGATGTTCAGAAGAGGAAACAAAGAGAGATAGAAAGAGATATTCTAAAGTGCTAGATGTACAATAGAACATAAAGAAATTAATGTAAGAAACTCGATAAGTTTTTAACAGAGCGAGCGTGCGAGAAAATAAACAGCTAATTTTCTGGAAGAGTAATATTGCTAATAGGATGAAATTCTAACGCAGATATTATTCAGAATTATATTGCTGCTGCTGTGAGTTAGCACTCGGTCGGCTATTAAATTGAGATTAGCGTATTCTCTCTTTCTCTCTCTCTCTGGGAAATGTAATTCTCGCATGATCGGGCACAGAAGCGCAATTTCCCCGCGTAATATCATCAAGAGTCTGTCAACAACATTTGTCTGTGAAATATATTATACAGTCAGCGCGAATGATAAACGGCAGGTCGGTTTTTTTTATCGCGTTTTACACGCCAAGGATGCGAAGATCTGAGTTTGAGCGCGGAAACGGAGAAATCGCCTTGACGCGATTATCGCGTCGGGGACTTTCCGGCAAATGGTCGCGCGATGTGCGCAGTGCTTTCCGTAAAAGCATTAATAAGAAACTCGAAATAACTTTGGCTCTCGGAAAATAAGCACTTGTATTATTCGAAACATAAACTTCTAATTGACAGCGTTAATTTCTCCGAGAACGTTTCAGTCGCTCTCTCGATATATTTCGTTTTCGCAAAGTTTGCTAATCAGACGTACGTATTTACGAGCTACTTTTTTAATCCGAAAATCTTATATTTTACCGAAGCGCGTTCGAATTATTCCGCGCTCATTTTTTTCTCTCGGTTGTTTCGGATTTTTGCAACTATATTTTTACGCTTTATTTTTTACGCGACACGCGCCGTCGCTCGTGAAATATGTTGTCGCCGTTTTCTCCTCTGTCACACTCCTGAAACTTAGAGCTGTTACGGTCAACGCGTTAATTACCGCACGCGCTTTTCCCTCGTTGCGTGAATACCACTACTACTTGCGAATCCCTTCGCGCGCGCGCGCCATAAAGACCATCGCACTTCCTGGTTCTTTCTTCTGAACGCGGTGAAAGGGCTTCGACCTTACCGCTTCTTCCGGACGTTGCGTTTCCAAGGGGGGGTGAGAGGATTTATTACGGTGGCCGACCTTGCTGTCCTTCGCGTGTCAACGTTCTGTCATCAAATTCGTGGAAAGGATCGTTTCGAGATTGAGAGGACGATTATTTTTTTTTTTTTTTAGAGACCGCCTCTGTGTCACTTCCCGCGAACATATGGAGTCCGCGATGAATAATTCGGTCTCTTTGGGGATTCGGTGCTCGAAATCGTCGAAAACTTATATAGCCAACTGTCATCGGATCTGGCTACTCGCCACGATTTTGACAAAATCGTATAATTTTTTAGAAGACACGAGAGAGAGAGAGAGAGAGAGAGAGAGA
>QVOB01022696.1:0-10448 GCA_014839585.1 Pseudomyrmex concolor
GGTCGGTCGGTCGTGCTCGAGTAGGTTTAAAGGATGATCGATGATGCAATGTTGACTTAAGCGATGGAAAATGTTTGCGATCACTTTTACGGATATGATAGCACAAAGTGAAAAGATACAGGTATCGATCTGAGAAACCGACAATCGCCGTCGCTATAATCGCGTAATATGTAACATGGGACGATAATGATTTCGCGGAAGTGTTTTATTTTCGTTAGGATTTTTCGCGCGCATGTAGAAATTTCTCGTTTGTCATCTGGAACGCAATGCTCTTTCGCTCATTGAGAGAGCGAAACTTTGCCGATACGCGGAGTAAAACAAGTCCGCGAAACCCCGAAACGCCGAAGGTATCGCTCTGCGAAACGGAGAAACTAAGAGCGGATAATGAGGTAATTGTGTTTCGGTAGTGAATTGACAAAAAAAAAAAAAAGAAACACTTCCACGCGACTGGATGCAAGAGACCGGTGTAAATTAACGTGGCGACATAATTGGTGACAAAAACCAAAGTGGCGAGGTCTAATACGTGCCACGAAAGACAGGTAGATGGATTGCGGCAGACCGTGCTGGGAAAATATGAGATTGGCAGGGCCACGGCGCAAACGACATAGTTATTATCCATTAAAAAAAATGTCCCTGTTTCCGTCTGAGAGATTCCGCCTAGACAATACCCAAGCTTGTGAACAATAACCGCGCTCTAAAGTCGATAAAGTTTCCGTCAGCGAGTTTTTTTTTCTTTTAACGTGAATCTCGCTTTCGCGAAACGCGAATTTATTCATCTGTGAGACCTGTGTGCGTGTGTATCGGTTGTCTCTCGGAGGAAAAAAAAGAGAAAAAAAGAACGTAATAAATTATATTTCTTTTTTTGAGTTTTGGAGAAGAAAAGAATCCAAAATAAAATGTCGCTATCGTTATTATCTTTATTATTGTTGTAACTTATCTTCTACATACTGGAATTTTTAATCCAAATTTTAACAAAGTATCTAATAATCACTGACTCATGGAAATTCTGATGAAATAATGCATACTCGTTTTTGATAAAACTCAGTCTCAATGATAAGTGTAACCGAACTATAGGTTTTCTTTAACAACTCTAATTCTGTCGCATTGTTTGTGAATAATAAAAGACGCCAGGTTTTGAGCACGTCCAATGTGCTCAAAAAATAGCGCACACATTGAACGAAACTCGCGTAACGCGTTTTATGCCGTAATAAGCCGAGCATAAACCGACTCTTAGGAAGACGAAGGAAGGTAGGAAAAATGTTTTTTCTTTTAAGCGTATAATAATTCAAGTTCAGTATCACACGGTCGAGATGTGCGTTGTTGTGTAACCGTTTTTTTTTCTTAAAGAAAGAATAAAAAAAAAAAAAAAAAAAAATGACGAATCGGAGAGAAAAAGCGATCTCCAGTCAAGGTCGCGTATCGAAAGGTGCCTTTGCGTTCGCCATTTCGCATTCATCTTGTCATTATCTCTCAGACGAGGGATCGTAAAGGCGCGTTCTTATACCACCGGAGACCGCGGAGACCTGCATAGAGTGTGCACCAACGCGCGTACACGCGCGCGTAAACGTAAATATAAAACAAACACATCACCGTTCGCAACTCCGAAAGGTAAATCAGTTAAAATTCCGGGTTTTCTGCGTTTTTTTTACACATAATTCACATCATGTTTATACATACGTGTACATCATTCGTTTTTTTGAGACATCACAACAACCATAATCGCGTCGTGCGAATTTAGCTGATGTAACCGGCAGCTGTGAGGCAAATATTCTTTTTCTTCCTTCATGAGTCACAAATGCATTTTTATAGATTCAATAGTTCAGGTTTGGAGGAAAGTGATTAATCATCGACTCCGCCAATTAAAATTGTTTTTTTTTTTTTTTTTTTTTTTTTTTTTTTTTAGTAATATTTCGTAGAGAGTTGAACTGCTCAACAAATAAAAAGCGCTTTTATTATCGGAATTTAATATGTTAATTTATGTTAATATATTTTTATTATTTTGTACAATTTAATTTACTTGTTTTTTTTTAAATATTACCTTATGTGTAGTTATATATGTAGTAAAACAAAACAACAAAAACACTTTTTTAAACTTGATATCTTGTTTACACATCCAAAAATAGAAAAAAGTTTTCGGCGACGAGCAGAATTCTCTGATTTCACATTTGATAACATAGGCATCGGCAAAAAAGAGACGTTTGGTGCAAATATTTTGTGAAAAAGCATTATCTTATATGTTAATCAGTCAATTAGTTCGATACAAAGTCATTCACATTTATCTCGCGAATAAATTCGACCGTGCCAACCGGCCAGTTTTGAAACTAACTTATGCATTGGGAATCTAGTCACACACACACACCTGAGATTTACGACCGCGTCACTTAACGTGCGGCCGCAAGCATTTAACGACTGTTATTCTCGCTATTCGAATATGTATATTCCGTCATCACCTTGCTTAAAATCATTGAACGCACTTACCGGAGATCGTAACGCGGTGCGCCAAAGTTATGCAACATTTACTTTAGAAAGAAAACAAGCTTTTTCGCGACAACAAAAGCTGAGCGCAATTTGTAGTTTTTCTCTTGTTAATTACAATTAGTTTGTTTATTTCGATCTATTTTGACGCTCGGAGTTTTCTCGATGTTTTCAATAAAATAATCAACGGCAAATAAGAAGAAGCGGATTACATAAGATTGTTGCAATTAATTAATGCGATAACGCGTGATCTTGTAATCTATGATATCGTCGCACGATGTAACACTTCTACAATATAATTCGCACCGATATCAATCGACACCCGATAAAAATTCAACGATCAATTGAATGTTAATTAAACATTAAGACGTTTTTTTTTTCGTGACTATAAGTAGTAGTAAGTAGACGTAGGGGAGCGTTTCAATTGATAAAAAAAGTTTGTACTTATTTATTTTTTTCCATGGAGAAATTGTTTTCGAACGAATTGATCGAAAGGTTTGTCAGTAAGACGAAAAAAAAAAAAAAAATGCTGAGGCACGTGGGCGTTATCGCACTATCATCAATGACTGTATTGAGAATTCTCTACTATCGCGCCGCGATGTCATTAACGTAGAATATTGCGAGAGATAACGAGATATCTAACGTACATACTAAGTATTAATTGAACATTCGTGAACTTTGTCTTATCAGTTGCAGTATTGACTTTCACGTTTTCAAAACAAACAGATTTCTAACGCACTCTTTTCTCTCTCTCTCTCTCTCTCTCTCTCTCTCTCTCTCAAATGTGATAAATTTAAATTATCGTTACGCCGAACTCGCACAGAACAAGATTTCGCACAGAAATAGCGAGAGGTGAGAACAAAATATTCTCTTCACACACAAACGCGCTTTATTCTCAGCACGAGTTTTATCATGTAAAAAAAAAAAAAAAAAAAAAAAAAAAAGAAATTAACATTTCATTGTGAAACGCAACAACGCGTTTACATCTAAGCTAAACGCAACGTTGAAATTTGCACTGTTATCGGTCATCGTGAGCGAAGAAAAAAATAGTCGCGAAGGAAAAATCGCACCTTTCTTTAGCCGCATTCTCGCCGCATCGGCGCTTCTTCCACGGTTCGTCCGTTCTCTTTCTCAGGACACTTCATCTTCTTCGTGTGTTCGCGATAAGACGCTTATTAAGACACGCTCTTCGCCGGCGTGCGAAGTCTCGGGATTGGCCAAACGGCGCGCGGTTAAATAAAGTTGCAATTAAGAGAGCTAAAAGCTATGCGGCCGACTGTGTCTTCTCAAGGCCTCGGGCCTCGCCAGAGCGTACTTCCGCTACTGATTAGCTTCCTCTTTTCCCACATTGTCCTCGCCGAGCTCTGCTTCCATCTCTCTCTCTCTCCCTCTCCCTCTCTCTCTCTCTCCGCCGTAGGTTCTCTGCTCACGTGTTTTTCTCCTTCCCTCCGTCCTTTCTCTTCCCGTCATCCTTTTCCTCCTTTTTTTTCCTCTTCCCTTCACATCTCTCCTTGCGGCCTCTCTTTATCTCCCGTCTGTCTTATCTCGCACCGTGGGAATCCGCGCGTGCGTTTCTCGCGCCGCGCGAAAGGAAGTTCTTATTTCCGTTCCTCGCGCGCGCGACGGTTTCTCTTTCTCTCTTTCATTTGCGATGATGATGCGATCGATCAGACGAACGGAATAAAAAAATCTTTACCCTGTGAATCCACAATTGTGTTGTTCTCCTTGCCGGATCGTCGGATTGTCGTTTCATAGACAAGTTAGCAAAATCGTTTTCTTCTTGAAAGCAATGCGGAAAAAATCAATTTTGTATAATTAAAGCGCTCTGCAAATAACAGGTTTGATGGATTTTTTTTTTTTTTTTTTTTTTTTTTTTTTTTCCGATTTGGTTTTCAGGATTCTCTGCAAGTTTTTTTTCTAGAAAAAATTCACCACACAGATAATCAATTCGCGATCATTCAGCACTGACGTGCTCGGGTGTCAAGCGTGATATCGACCTAATGCGGGTGCGGTTATGACGCGGTAGATACGAAGGACGATACTTTATCTGAGATCCGCCGAGTCTTTTTTTTTTTCTTTCTCTCTCTCTCTCTTTCTTTCGGTACGTATTCGATCCAGTACGTGTAATACGCGCAGCGGTTAGCCATAAAACAGCCTCATACGAAGTCACGAGTGTGAACTCGCGCGGCGGAAAGAAAAAGAAAAAAACAATCTCTGCTCACAGAGATAAAACTGTATTCCTACGCTGCGTGTGTGCAAACGAAATTTAGAATCGAATGCGAAAGTGTCACGAGTTCGTTAGCATGTGCAAATGCGTATGTTCGACGAACATGATGCGCGCACGGCTGATCTTCAGAAAGACTTTTCCGACAATATCCGGAAAAGACAAGGAGGATGTCTCAGAGACAAATGAGCGAACATTTGTCGTAGAGAGTCGAAATATTCGACAATACCGCGTGACTAAAGAATTCGCTTATTGTCTATTCTTTCTAGTTTGCTGAAACGACTAGATGACTAATTGCAGATAATTATTCGTCTTTTTTTGGAGAAACACAAAACGAATTTAAAACTTTTCTCGCATTATCGCACGCTTGTTACGAGTCAAAAGTTTTTGAAGAAAAAACCAAAACGCTCATTCAATCGATCGTATCATCGTGTCGCGTGTAATAACAAAATTAACCGCGAAAAATCGAAACTGTGACGGTTGGCTAGTTATGCGTTCGCCAACGCACCGAATGATATTTAATTGGGCGGCTCATTATCGCTGAATCAAAGTGCGTTAGAATCAATATGTGTCACACACACGCACAGACACACACAATGCCGAAATCAAACATAACAGATCTTTCACATAATTCTCAATTAAGATATTTAATTAGATTTTCCGGTTGTCGGAATTGTGACATTTTCTTGAAATTCGTTCGAGAAATATATACGGGGAATTAACGCGTGTGTGATGGTAGCTGGAAAAAAACTGATCTGCAGTTTAACATAATTTACAATCGTAAGTTGAATTTGCAATTCAAATATCTTTGAAACGCGCTTCTTCTTTCGTCGTTATGTGCGTAAGAGAAAACTTACATACCTTGAATCTGAATACAACGGTCGTTCGCGGGGTTAAAATATTTTGCGTGAATAAAGTATTTTTTATTTTATTATTTTTTTTATTTACATCCTATCGTTGTGATAATTCGCCAGAGACGTTAAGAACTCGCCATTTCTCGCCAAACGGCTAGATCAGCTTGCTGCGAAAAGCGTGACTTCGACGATTTAGGACATTAGGCGAAAATGTTTCGTTCGCCGCGTACACTTTCACTTGAACCGGATCGTTTCCCAATTGGCAGGTACGATTATAACGGCCGATGAAATTTCCGTTCGGCAGCACGAAATACAGTGCTCGCTCATACTCGTATGTTTGCGCTTCTCGAAGCGCCACAAAAGAGCTTCGAAAGTTTGAATGCGTTACGCACTTCACGCGCTTACAAAGATCTCACGTTTTCTTTTTTTTTATTTTTTTGAACTCGTTTGCTGCGTGAATAATTGCTGTCATTAATCTCCATGAAAAATACGTGAAAGAAAAACCTTGAAAATTTCCGTTTTCATCGAAACTATGTGACAGCTACACAACTTAAACAATAATGATTCTACTAAGTAAGTTGCAATTTCGCTTTTTTTTTTTTTTTTTTTTTTGTTTTTTTAACGAGAAACGTAATTGTCAAGTTATTTCACTCATTTAAAATCAAGGTTGTGTGTTCATTTTGTTTCTTTCACCAACCCAATCAGTTCGCACTCAGCATTTGAGTAAGGAGAAAAATAAAGGAGGCAAAATTTTTCTCCGTGTAGTTGCTTATTTTTCCAATCACACGTTTCGGAAATTAGATTAGAGATCGATCGATCATAAGTATCAATCTCGTTCAATATTGTGATTATATCGAAACCTGTTGCGTGCGAGCGCAAGAGAGATATTACGACGCGGCGCAACCAGATCCGCGGTGCATCTAATTAATACCGTGCTACATTGAGAAAGAAATTCTGGTGAGTCAAGAAAAAAAATCTTACTTAATCCGCACTACATGCGACGGTCAGAGGTTATCGAATAATCTAAAAAAAAAAAAAAAAAAAAAAAATACAACTCTTTGCTCTTACCGGTTTTCAAGATTTTTTCTACGCACGTAGACGATTGTCGCTTGAATTTCTATTTACATGATTTCGAACTACCTAGTTTATTGTTGCCCTTTGATGTGTGCTGTCATACACACACACACACACACACACACACACAGTCTGACATTTCAAAATCGAGTATCTTTTACTTCATTATTCTGTGATTTAAATACCAAATGTGTCACAGGCAGTTCTCGAAGTATTTTTTTGTTCTTTGTTTTGACGCGTTTACATGGCAACTACGAAAAAGAAAATTTACAAGATACCGTAAGTTTCCGGCGCGGGTTAATCGCTCGTATTAGACATTTCGCACAGACGCGCGTTACAGTATAACGCGCGCGAAACTTTCGGCCGCCGAAATATTACACAATTTTACACAGTCCGGAATTCGAGAACGCGCTTCGTGGCCGCGCCGCGTGCGGTTAGGCGCAGCAGAAAATTATCGTAAAGCCGGGCGGAATCGCGCGGCGACGAGAGAGCCCCGGCTCGCGCCCACGCGGGAGCGTTCACGAGAAAACATAATCGTCCCTCGCCGCTCTTGCCCGCAGAAAAGCCGCGGTGCGATCCGCGCATATCGCGGATACGCACGTACGTATGTACGTACGTACGTACACGTGTGTATGTGTGTGTGTGTATGTGCGCGCATACACACACACACATATATCGCCTCTTGCAAGTACACACACAGCCGGCGATTGTCGGCCTGGTGGTATTTCTGGGCCTGTTCTGGGCTCGTGGCGATTGTAAATCTCCGGGGGCCCCCGCGGTCGCAAGGCCCGAGTATATACCGCGAGTAACAGCGCAAGTAACAGCGGCTCCGAGGAGGTAGGGTACCTACCTACCTACCTACCTCCGCCAACCCTTTCTACCTCTTTCCTTTCACTTTCATCTATCGCGGGCTCCGCAACGCCATACACTCTCGAGGCCCCTTCGGGACTCGCTCGCTCTCTTGCTCGTTCTTTCGCCCGCCGTCGCTTGTCTGCCTGTTACACGCCTCCGTGTAACGTGTTCATACGCGACGCAGAAAAAAGGATTGTATTATTGAAGAAACGGTAGCGAAGGGGGAGGAAAGGGAAGGGAGGAGGTTTCACGGACCCCGCAGTCAGCGCTCGATATGGATATCTAACGGGTGAAAAAATTTCTCTCGACTGTGCTTTCTCTCTCGTCTTTCGCGGCTTCTGTTTTGCAAGGAGTAGATAGAGTCTTTTAACACGAGCGATATATTGAGCTGGATATACTGAGCGCCGACGATTAAAACGAATTTTAACTTTGGACACTCGCGACACACGCGAAACTATTTGTAAGAAAATGTAGAAACACGATAAAAATTTATATCAATGTTTTAATATAAGCGACGGTAAGATATCAAAAAAAAAAAAAAAAAAATCGCGCGTGTATAAGAGGCACTTGTTCTAGACGCGAGAAGCGTCTCTATCAAGATCGCCGTACCGCGTGTGCGCGTAATAGTTTCAGCGTGGACGAGCCGGAAATGAGCGAGCGAATTGACGTCTTTTAAATGGACATCGCTTAAGAAGACGTTGGAAAAGATGCTTTCGCGTCTTTAAGAAAATAAACACTCTATTACTTACGGCGTAAATCGCGCGCGTCGCGGTTACGGCCGCACCGAGATTTTTTTTTCTTTTTTTCTTTTTCAACGAGCGCATGTTCCGCGTCACGATAGCGGCCGAAACTTAATTTTCTTGGCTCACGCGTCAATTAGATGAAGTATCGCGGTGTAACGTTATTTTGCTTTCGTTTCACAAACATGTAGAATGCCGACCTGCGCAACGAGATTTCCAATAACTGTCACATTTTTCTCCTCCTCGCCCGTGTGCGTTTTCGAATAGCTCTCGCGCTCGAACTTTCTTCCGACCGAGAATGTTGCTGCATTTCAGCCTCTGTTTCAAGAGTGTTAAACACATTGGAAATATCTCGCATTCGCGTAAATTTCCTTGTAACATTTAACATTAAATTAAAAATCACGTTTTGGAGTTTTTTCGTGCCCAGATATGTATAAGTAAATTACGAAATAATCTGATCCGATGGAAAGAGAACAATGCGGGGGATACGCACAATTTTCTTTCGAAATTATTATTATTCGCTTCATTGTGCATATATGTACAGATGTGCGACGGGGACGTTGGAGCGCTTCGAGAACTGTAATTTTGAGGTAACGACTCGCGCTTAAATGTTGTACGTCCCTGTTATTGTGTGCCGCGCATGAAATATGTCTGGTCGAGGGGTCGGGTCTTTCGTCGTGTGACAGTGAAAGTGTCCTAATTTTTGGACCGGGGGGGGGGGAGTTCACGCGTGGGGTCACAAATTTATATATACGCGCACTTCTCTCTTTCTCACCGCGTCTCGATACGTAGATATTTTGTTCTCAATTACTCTTCGTTACGAACGCATAAATATTCAGCAACAATTGACGCGCTTTTTTTTTTGCTGGCTAATAAAGAAATCATGTGAAACGCGTAGCGTACCAACACGTTGGCATATCGATAGATAAAATTGATAGGCCGAATCAAAGAGAAGAGAGTAACAAGCGACCGCACGAATGTTTTTGTTGCGTGCGAATTTCAATGAAAATACGAACAATTGAAATACGCGCAATCAATCATCAGTGTGTCTGTGTGCGAGCTGGTTTTTGCCGTTCTAACATAATTTAATCACGTTTCCGCTTCGCGTAATAAATATATTCTCCCCTCTCCCTCCCCCCGGGATTGTGCAATCAGTGCTTCAATTAGGGCGAGCGATTAACCGTGTTATTACCCGCTAAGTTGCAATTTGTAATAGCTGTTTATCGAAATTTACAATTATTAATAATATTCGAGGTAATCTCAAAGTATAAAAAAAGCATTTAATTATGTGACGAATATTACTGCACAAAGATATTCCGCGTATATTTGTTAACTAAGTTTTACTGTAATTTGGATACACATCGCGCAGCTCTTGTATTTTTTTTCTTTTTCTCTCGATATATAACGGCGCAAAAAATTACAGATAAATATTAAAGTGTGTGTGTTTTTTTTAATCTCCGAAAAAATAGCGTTTCGAAATGTTAAACACAACAACAAAATTTAAACTGTTAACTTTCGTCTCTCTCATCGTCGGAGTTTGAAAGAGAAATTTGCGTTTGCCACGCTTTATGACGCAAATCCGCGCGCGTGCGAATTATGAAACAAAAATGACTCCTTTGTCGCCGGTAATGCGTCCTCGGTTTCCTGACTTCCTCGCGCACGTTTTCACCCGCACATCCGCGAGGCGTACTTTCTTGCTTACGTTTGCTGCCCCGCTTACGTTCTCTCCGCGGCCGCGCATATAACAACCGCCGACGTAATTTCTCCTTCGCCATTGTTACTCTCAAACGCGATCTCTCGCAATTCCCGTGTCTCTCTCTCTCTCTCTCTCTCGCTCTCTCTCTCTACTCTCTTGTGACATGCTAATCATCACCGGAGCTTGTTATGGCGCACGTCACGAAACGGACGAGCCGAATAAATGAATTTCGTCTCGTTTTCGTCGCGCTGATAAAAAAACACCTATAAGGTTATTGCAAGAGACACTTTTCACGGTCGAAAAAAGTCCACGTTTTGCGTGCGAGCACACGGTATTCTTGGAAAAAAATAAAAAGCAAAATCATGCACGTCAACTTAACACACACAGGCGGACTTTATAATATTTGAAAATATAATCTGTTGTTTTGTATTTTTAATATCGTTTTACTCTTTATATGCACATGCAACTAGACTAATGCTAGCGATATTGACATATTTTCATATGTAAAATTACATTTGCGTTTCAATAGCGCA
>QVOB01022720.1:0-22017 GCA_014839585.1 Pseudomyrmex concolor
ATTAAATTAATTTTTCTTTCAATTCTGAGAGTTTTTGATCGTTGCGTCACACTCTGATGTTCTTCTCTCTAGACATCGTATTGAACTTCAGAACAACCTATGTAAGCAGAAAAGGCGAAGTCGTCAGCAATAGCAAAAGCATCGCTGTAAATTACGTGAAAGGCTGGTTCATCGTTGACCTTGTTGCGGCATTGCCGTTTGATTTTCTTTATGCTTCGGATGTTTACAGCGGCGAGGTCAGTATCTTTATTTTACAAATGGATTTTCTTATAAAAAAATATGCCTCCAGCAAAGAAGTAGCATAAATTCGAACTTAAGACCCGAGAGTCTGTCGGACGTTTCCGCTTGCAAAATGAAAAATACGCGATCTTCTCTCGAAGAGATTAACATTGAAAATTTACGGCGAGTTTTTCAACATTTTTAATCGAGACTTCTCTTTCCCGCGCGCGTTTCGATTCAGAGATTGATAGCGTTTTCGACCGTTGTGTCGAATCGCTCCCGAAGCGATTAACGACGTCAATTTGGCAAACCGACCAATCATATCGCTTCGGTTTACCGAAGTGACGTCATTAATCACTCCGAGCGATTCGACTCCCGTCGAAAACGCTTAAAGTGAGGAAAGATGTCTGCAAAATCCGAGAGATCCGAATTGGATTACTCGAAACTTAAGCTAATTAATTTGTTCCGTGATTAATAGAAAATCGATCGCGCGCAATGAGCTTAGGAAATTAATAGCGAAGGTTGCTGAGTTCAACCTTTAGCGTGTGAAATATATTTTCACGCAAAATGGCTTCAGTTTTTTATAAACTCAGCAAAACGACGTATTTATTTCAACGAATGTTCCAGGAATCGGCGCACAGCAATATTCATTTAGTGAAGCTCACGAGATTGCTGAGACTCGCGCGTCTATTACAAAAAATGGACAGATATTCGCAATACAGCGCGGTAATTTTAACAATGCTCATGCTTTTTTTTATTTTGGTGGCGCATTGGCTGGCCTGTATTTGGTTCGTCATTGCCGAGAAGGAGAGACTGCGAAATGACAAGGATTGGGAATTGGGTGAGTTCTTCGAGAAGTACAATTTTCATGCAAAGTAATACGTGCAGTTTTATTTTCTCTCTTTCTCTTTCTCTCTTGAAACACTCTATAAGTCACATTCTATACCTGAGAGGTAGATTTTCACAGCTACTTCCTCACAATAAGATATAGACACGTCTATATGTATGTGTGCACCTAGAAAACAATCTGAAGGTAGTTTCCGTGATCTGTAAGAATCGTGATATCTATATTTCACAAGAAAGCATTCTATGTAGAACTGTTGTGACACATGGAAAACGTATAGAAGAGGTTTCTATTGAGAATAAAATCTGACAAGATATACAGATATTATTTGCCAATGTTATGAAGAAATTGTTTCTTGGAAAGTATCTCGACCAGAAAGTATCCGAACCGAAGACAAAAAATAGAAATGTCAATTTTGTCATTAAATAATTCACCGTGCTTTTTTTTAACCTTGGAAAAATACACAACTGAAATACAAACACACACACACACACACACACAGAGAGAGAGAGAGAGAGAGAGAGAGAGAGAGAGCGAAAAATGGAGATGTTCTTTAATATTTGTTCTTTCAGGTTGGATACACACTCTGGCTGATAAATTGAAAATATCCGTGCAAAACGTCACGCACACAGAGAGCTACATAACGGCATTATATTTTACTTGTAGTAGTTTAACTTCCGTAGGTTTCGGAAATGTTTCGGCGAACACGTTCACGGAAAAGTTCTTCTCCATTTGCACGATGCTGATTGGAGGTAAGTTTCGGCGCGGAACTTGTGACAAAGTATCGAGTCCGATTGATTACTATATTTATACATTTATACATTAAATTTTTACGTTTTCGTGTGTGTGTGTGTATGTGTGTGTAATATTCCACAACGATTTATAAAATATTACATGTATAAAAAATATTAATCAACAGTTAATCTTTTTGTAGTATCGATTTCGCAGTAAAGTAAATTAAATCAATCGCGTTCCGCGAATTCACAACGTCGTGCTTGATGTGATTACATACATATATTTCTCATGTGCAATTTGCGTTGCAGCTCTCATGCACGCCGCGGTATTCGGTAATGTCACCGCGATCATTCAGAGAATGTACTCCAGAAGATCTCTGTATCAGACCAAGTTACGAGATCTCAAAGATTTTCTAGTCCTGCATCAAATTCCGGAAGAACTCAAGCAACGAATGCAGGATTACTTTCAAACCATGTGGTCGTTAAATCACGGTATTGACGTGCACCGGGTAAGACCACCCTCTTCCGACTGGTTCAATTAAATTATATCGTATCTAGTTTCTGCGAACGTTATAATTTCGTATGACGAGAAAACAATGTGAATTAACAATTGTGACAAACGCGATAAAAACAAAATGTAACTCTCTCCTGTGCAGACCCTTAAACAATTCCCGGAGGAATTACGGGGAGATGTTTCAATGCATCTTCATCGCGAGATTCTGAGTTTGCCCATCTTCGAGTCCGCCTCTCAGGGATGTTTGAAGTTACTCTCGTTACATATCAGAAACAACTTTTGCGCCCCCGGTGAATTTCTCATCCACAAAGGCGACGCTCTCTCGTATATCTATTATCTGTGCAACGGATCCATGGAGGTCGTGCAGAACGGCATGGTGGTCGCAATTTTAGGTAAACCATAAACGCAAATCAATATCCGCATTTACATAATTAATTTGCTTCATAATAGATGACCGGCCGCTGCCGGTATACCGCAAAATTTATTCGCGACAACGTTTGAATCTGACAAGCTTTATGCGCTCGATGATTTAAAACAGTTCTCGATGTGTAATACACCGCACCGAGGCAATTAATGTGTGTGTGTATGCAAAATTTCTGATGCAGTGTAATTTTTTGTTTTTTTCAAAGGGAAGGGTGATTTGGTGGGTTGCGATATAAACGTTCATCTGCAAAATAACGGCGGAGGCATAACGGGTTCCGGTTCGATCGACGTCATTGTAAAATCCAGCTGCGACGTCAAAGCGCTAACTTACTGCGATTTGAAGTGCATACATATACAAGGTTTAATCGAGGTGCTCCGACTCTATCCCGAGTTTCAGCATGAGTTTGCGAACGATATACAACACGATCTTACGTACAACTTGCGCGAGGGATACGAGGCAGAGGTAAATTAGTTTTATGTACTTTTCCGCGAGAGAGAAAATTGTTTTCTCCTTCACCATAAAGATACCGAGTTCGCTCTGGTTACTTTAAATAAAAAAACACAAACAAACAAACAAACATATATAAAAAAAACATACATACAGAATCCTTTGCGATTATGAATATTTAATATATTTTATTTTAAATTTTACACACGTGTGCTAAAAAAAAACAAGGTTTTATAGTATCTGAAAAAGTTCTAGTTTGGTTCAGGATTTAAATTTACATATTTATTTTATACAGTTTTTGCATATTTATATATTTTTTCGTCATTTTTTTAATGCATTTGTACGCTCTAATATATACGCACTTTACATACATTGAAAAAAACGATAATTTTATCAAGAATTTTTTATTTAACGGTCGAATTTACCAGCCTTCTTTCTGCATATATATTTTAGCAGGAATCCGATATAAATGGGCCGTCATTGATATTGCCATCCATCAGCGAGGACGACGAGAACGCCGCCGAGGAGGGTGAGACTTCCCCTTTAACTTCACCTCCAAACAAATCACCACTTCACAATTCAAGTCCGCGTCATGCAAAGTTCAGGTAAGAGATCATTATTGTATAAATATGTAAAAAAGCACCGACGAAAGCACATAATTTCTCTTATAACATAAAAAAAAAAAAACAAAAAAACAAAAAAACATACAAAAGAGAGCGGAAATATATTAACCGCATAAGGGGGAAAGTAAAAATTGCTACGACCAAATGTAAAAGCGAGAAATAATGGACGGAAAAAAAGAAAATATGCGAACAAAAGGAAAAAGATAATCTGGTGGTTTTCGAATTAATCTCTCCCATTTTTTGCAATTAAACATTTTTTGTTCCTCTATTTTTGCAGAAAAACTCTATCGTTCTATTGTTGTTGAACATTAAAAAAAAAATTTTAATCTAACACACAACTTCATTTTCATTATTAATACAAAAATGTCTATTCCATGTGCCACGCGTAATTGTGCGTAAGAACAAATTATTGTAATAACGTTCCGGGTTTCTGTGTTTCTCTTGTGTTTCTCTTATGCACGTTGGATTTTATTTCGTTTTTCTTTTCTTATCATACAAAAGTACAAATAAACGTGTATATTATTCTAATGTAAATGCAAGAATCGCACAAAGTTTGTAAGCAGCGGACAGACTCTCTCTTCGTATAGATTAGCGATGTAGGGCAAGAAACGAAAGAAAAACATCGCGATACAGAGACTTATCACTCGCAATTTATCCCTTTCTGAGGAAAAATACCTTCTTAGTTATACCATAACACGATTTTCCGCTCGGAAGACTCTCAAGCATCCGAAATCTCGTTCAATCTCTGACTTCGGCCGCGACGGTGTATCTATATTGGTCGATAGTAATCCATTTTTGCGCGAATTTCTCTCGTTGTAAAATTCCCGCGTTGCGATTTTTCAGTGTCGCGTTTTCTCATCGAGAGAAAGAGAGAAAGAGAGTTCTCGATATTCTGCAGGTAAAATAACGAATAAAGTTTAATACCGTTCGGAATACCAGGGACGATTACAGAGAAGGGAGACGAGCGGGCAAGGTGGTGCTGCTGCGAGGAGGAAGGGCAGCGCAGGTGGTTGTGCAGGAATCTATGGAGGAGCACATCCTCGGATCGGTCGAGAAACTCGATAATCAGTTCTCCACTCTGCACCACGACGTGGCGACGCTCAGTTCGGAGGTACTTTATGCAGATGTACTTAACATCGAGCCGATAACTCAATAGTTTTGATCCCTCGATTTTCTCGTGACTTTGACACAAAGTTTGCGAAAGTTTGTAAGATAAAAACTTCTGACTGACGCTTCAGATTATATATACAATGAATTATCTGAAATAGTATTTATCCAAATAGAACCAAACGCTGATTTTTGTGCGTAAAAATTTTTATTCTCTCAACCTGCAAAGGTGACATAGTTATGCGTTTCGCCTTAAGTATTAAATCCATCAGTAAGAGAAAACTAATAAAAATCTAAACAAAACTAATTTAAAGAATTATATATACGTATGTACATAAAATATATATAAGTATAACTTGAGAAAGAAAGAGAGAAAAAAAGAGAGAGACGAAATGACCCGCATTGGGTCGACAGGTGCGCAACGCTCTTCAGGCACTGCGGATACTCGCCTGCTCGCCCCAGAGCAATCCGAACCTGCCGACTCCGACGGCGAGCCGCGGCAGCGAGATCCTTGCCAGGAGTTCGTCTCATCCGCCCGGCGCCGTCTGCTGGAATCCGCCGACGAGGGACGCGTCGACGCAGACGGACTGGGATCTGTTCGAGTCGTGGGTACGCGCGAATCCACGCAGAGTCCTGACGATCCTCGGGCTCGATCCGGACGTCGTTCTCACGCTGTCACCACCGTCGCCCACTCCGTCGCCGTCCTCGCCTCCGCCCCCGCCCTACGAACCCTTATCGCCGGTGACGGGTTCGCCGCAACAATCGCCCTCGCGATCTCCAATGACAGGTAATTACGTTTCCGAGCATCTTACGACCCGAGAACGAGGTGGTGGACGCAAACAGCGCGAAATCGAGAAACGGCGCGTGATTTATTAACACACAGCGGCTTTTAATATGGATCAACCAAAAAAAAAACCATTTTCATTTCAGTTCGAAAGAGGAGTGCTCTCTTGGGTAAGATACACATAACACGCGGCAGAAGAGCGTTTCTCATGGAATAAAAGAATATTTGCCCTGCAATTTTTCTTTTACAAAATACTCATGTGACACGAGAGAGAGATACGTCTCATCATGTGAAAGGAAGATACAACTCGTGGCGAATCCACGGACACGTGTTCGCTTGATGGAAATTTTCCGTCGTCGGGAAAACACTCCCTTGTGAAAAGAGCTTTTCCGTTACGGGAACCTTAGTGGCAATCCTCTACATGGAAGAGGGATGTGTACTCCCAATACGCGGTGGTCGTGTAGATGGCCGCTCGGTTTTTCCACAAGAAGAGACTTTGTAGAAAAGATTTTCCATTTTTTTTGTTGGGGGTTCTTTTTCGGAAGTTCATATCTATCATATCGCGCGTAACCCGCGAGGTGACGGGCTTATCATATCGGTGAAAAGGGTGTGTCTCTTCGCCTCCTTATACAGAAGAACATTCTCAATGCGTATCTACGCAAGTTATTACTCATACTATACGTAGCGATTAAATAATAAGACTGAATTTTTTTACATTTCTTGCGGACGCGCTATTTATTAGTACAAATTGATATGTAAGTATCTACAGGATGTATCGAAAACCGTATTAGAATCACACACTCTCTCTCTCTCTTCTTCACTGTACTATACGCTGCATAATAGGTTTTCGATACTTCCTGTATACACTAAATATATTATTTTGTACATTTTATGTCGATTAAAACTTCATTAATTGAATCTATTTATTTATTTATCTCCTTTTAATGTGTAAATTCATCTCTCTCGCAAAACTCTCTGTACTATTAGATATAGAACGTACATATCATTTTCTGGAAGAAGATGATGTATCTTAATTAAGTTCTCTGTAATTGAATTCGCGCTTACCTGAGTCACAGCAGTGTAACTATAAGGATATCGGTCTTCGCTAACGTTAATTAAGTTGTATGCCACGTCCCGCTAAAAGGAGGAGATCTCTCCGATATCTACTTTGCGCGACTCCGTCACACGTGAGGTAGTTCCGTGAAATATATCGAAAATTATAGGATTATCCAAACAAAAGTTAGAAATTAATAATATTGAAGTGCACAACACATGTCACTGTACACGTCCAGTCTAGAGAATATTCGTTAACATTTGTTAAGTATAGATATACAGATAGTAATAAACACTTCGCGATGCGGAAAAAGGAACGATGGCGCGGCGCTGAAACGACGTGAAATATGAGTTATTTCGCCTCGTGTAACATCCGACCGATTCGAATCTACAAACTGTATCGGAAATAATATCTATCTATCTTAAAAATACTTGTTAGAATCAATTAGGCGCGTAGATTAAAGCGATCATAGATAAAGCGACCTGAAAATATGTAAATATATGTGAATACGTTGTTAAAAAAAATATGTGATAAGAGAGTGAGAGAGAGAGAGAGAGAGAGAGAGAGAGAGAGAGAGAGAGAAAGCACGGCTTTGGCCATGCACGACTATCTTCATTCGAATATCTCCATCGTTATTTGTGAAAAATTGACATGCTGTATGACGCACAAAACTCGATCTCGGAGTTTGTTTTTTTGGCAACGCAAACCTCGACTTTCGTTTGTTAAATATCAACTTTCGGATGTAGTTAGATATATTTTTCAATCTCTTTAATTTACAATCGAAATTGAATAATCAGTTACACGAGAGACCAAATTTGTGGGGGAAAAAACAAAAGACCAGTGAGATCTAAAACACGTACGGGCGATTTTTTTCGTCGCGTGCGGTAATTTTACCGTAACGTTTTTCAAAACCCCTCGCGGCTACATCGTTGTAATAATAAATGTGTTTCATCTGTTTTCTACGATCTTCTCACCGCCGCGCGGTTATTTTACCCCGCGGTTATTGACGAAAAAATCGCTCGTGTTTTAGACCTAAGTTAGCTATTTGTCAAACGAATATATCTACCGGATCTATTTAAAATCCTTTAATTGAATTAAACTTTATTATAAATGTGTCACCGTTACATAAAAGCGCAATAACACGCACATTTTCACAAATATCGCTGGAAAAGAGAAAACGCTATGTTTTATAAATATATTTTATATATTTTTTTTATTACTGTTTCTATAATATGCTCCTCGCGCGCGCATTATTGATTCAAAAAGCTCTAAATGTAACTATAATGTCAATGTCTAAGTGAAATTACTCGAATATGCGCGAACACACTTCACACGCGACTTTTACTATATACTACCTTTTACACTTCTCACTGCGAAACGAAAACTTTATCAGATTCTATACGTCGTAATAAGATCAATAAGTACAAATATATAATGGAACAACTTTCTTTCTAATTATTCGCTCGAAAACAGGCAGTACATTTGCTTAAAAGTATCGTTAAGAATAATACATATATTCTGATTCTCTAGTCGATTGTACAAGGCCGACACGCGGCAGTGATGCTGTTCAAGTTTATCAGTAGATCGATTTTTTTTTTTTTTTTTTTTTTTTTTTTTTTCAAGGAGTTTGAAAATAGATATTAAAATATTCCCGCTATTCTACCTCCGTCTCTTTAAAGCAAAAATTTATTAATAGGACTAAACGTTTCTCTAACGGCAATAATGTAATGGAGTTCATTATAATGATATATCGAGATAGTTCATCGTGCAGGAATGCAAATATCAAAAGAAAGAGAAAAAGCGATATAAATTTTTATAAAATATCTGTATCAATATCTCTTACATATGCACACGTGCGCTCTGTCGTAGTAAGAGGTTGATGCAGAAATATGCGCGCAAAATAACTAAAGTGTACGAAACACGCCTCGAGATAATTTAAAATTCGTGTTTTTCAATAAATACATTTATCTCTATTACACATATATTATATAAATCTAAACTATATATATATATATATATATATATATATATATTTAGGAAACTCTTTAAAACCTGACGGCCTTACAAAATAAAGATTTATTTTTTTCACGACGATATAAATATTTGGCAACAAGTATGAACGTATATACGAAGCGAATTCTAAAACTGATCCGCTAAAACAGTGAGCGAAGGACACGTGAAACGGAAATAAAACAGGAAATGCGACGCGGAGAGGTAGAACAGATTTCTCCGCAAACTTCATCTTCAGCGACAAAAATGTATCTAAACGTTTGTAAATATTTTTCAACACTTGTACAATCTGCTTACAAATGACGTATTCTTTACGTTTTTTTTTTTTCACAGATGAGAATTATAAATGTAATAACATTAAAAATGAAAAAATTAATTGTACAAACAATACTATTGTTGGAATTTTTTTTTACACATTTTATTTCCCATGCAGGATTGCCGGTTGTCTGCGCGATTTCCAATATCCTGTACAATCACCCGTTGTTTGAAATATTGCAGTGTGTTGCAAGAAAGGCACAGCTCTTTCTTCCGATTGCGAATTTGAGAAGAAGTTTTTCCAGATTGAATTTTCCAGGAAAAATTTCACAGAGATAAAACGACAAAAAGAAAAAATGCACTTTGTATACTCGGACAATGAATTCATCACATGTTTTATCTTGTCTTTAGGGAGATCGGAGTTACCCTCTCTCGCGAAAGGCGCGCGCGTAGAAGATGAAGACCCGTCACTGCCAGTGTGTTTCTTCTTCGTCTGTAGGTGCGCGACAGAGATCATCCGCGAGAGTTCGCGGGAGCAGAAAATAAACGTGTTACGGGGGGCTCGCGGCGCGGGCCATTTTTGGGATCCCCACCCGGGGGGGAATCGTTTGCGTCTTTCCGTCGCCGCTTCTCGTTCGGCTGGCTTTTCCGTTCTCCGCTCAGATACTCGTCTCGCGCTGCTCCGATCGCTCGGGTTAGGGTAAGTGCATCCGCCGATAATGCGCTTTTTTTCGCAGTGAAGAAACGCTTTGCTAATTATCTTCTCTCGCTGTTTTTCTTTCTCTCTTTTTTCTTTCTTCTGCCTTTCTGTTTTTCTGCGCTTTTTCCCTTTGCGTCGGAGAGCGAGAATGTGGAATCAACCCTCGTCAGCTTGGAGTGGAGAAAAAGTTGCGGAAGTTGCGAAGACGAGAATGAATCGAATATATCGTTTGAAAGTGATACACACCACGTATGATCGAACTAACCAGCGACGTTTGAAGAGCTTTTTGGAGTTTGCTTTGCTCGTCGCGGCTCATTTGCCAGTGCTTGTAAGTAAATTCTTCGTAGTGTGTGACTCTCTTTGTGCGGATAGATCACGCTCGTCGATCGATCATTGAAAACAGTATCACGGTGCACGCACGTAAATTGGGAGAAAAAAAATGATCAAGTCCCGCGGAGAGAAAATAAAGTGTTTCAACAATTGCAAAATTGATATTTTTGACAATGATATTTTTGAAATTGTCACGGTACGTGATACTACTACTTCTCTAAGTATTTCGTGTTTGAACTCAATTTTCGGTGATTTATCCGTGCAATATATGTACATTAATTTCCGCCTTTTTAAGCGCTTTATGATTTTTCTTTTGCGTCTTTTTATAATTCTGTATTTAATTTGCATGTTTAATAAAAAATTATTGTCATTATTATTCTCATGCAAACAGCGCAAATCTGTTAGATCTGATGTGTCTGTATTCGATTTTCGATTAATATTCGAATTTAATATTCGACGACGGACGACGTTCGACTTCTTGCAGGAAGCTATATTTGCCGTTCGAAGAGCGAAGACTGTGGATAAAACGGCTTTGCAAGATTTTCTAACCGCGCGCTGCGCCACAAATAATAACACAGCTCTCTGCTAACGCTTCAGGAATTTGTTTTCGGATTAACATAAAACACAATGACGTAAGTAGCAAATGTCAACTGTGCATCTGCTAACACACATTTTCATCGAGCGGTAAACACATTTTAATTAACGTTATTTTTCGACACGTACTTGATGACTCGCGCGTCATCAGAAACAATCGCGTGCGAATTGTTACAATTGTTTTTTTTAGCAACAACAAATATAAATACAGTAATGTCATGTTTGACATGACATGTGCAGCTTTCGTTACGCTATTAATATCTCGGAACTAAATTAACTTAAAAAAACCATTAAATTTAAATAACATTCAATAGTAAAAAAAAATATCTGAATACCTTGTCAATTATTTCGTAGTTTTTTTAAAAAAGTTTATACAAGTTGTGTTAAATTTTTTTTTTCTTTTTTTTTTTTTTTTTTTTTTTTTTTTTTAGACACGTAGCTTTATGCTTATGTACATTGAAAATCAATATAACATATTATATTGATTACATACAGCTTTGTCTTTTTAACGGCGTTTCTGCTTTAACACACGTTAAATGTTTTCTCATGAAGTCATCGTGTTTTTAAATTAATCATGCATCACTCTTATAAAAAAAATAATATTTTCAATTTTTCTAAATATATTTTGTTTGGATTGCATTCCCGCTGGCGATGTTTTAGTTTTGTCATAAAAAAAAAGGTAGGCGGTTTCCGCGAAAACGGTGGAAAATACACGCGCACGTTCGGCATATACGAGGGCGTAAAATTCGCGCGCGAGACGAAATATCCGCGGCTATCACGAACTTAGTCGGCGAAGTTTTGTAAAATGCTATTAATACGCGTCGGTTAGATCGAATGTCGGTCGGTGGTGGCGGCCAAGTAAAGCCCGTTCTTCTGGGTTAAACTCGTTACGTTTTGGGCCTCTCTTCTTGCGCGACGCCGCCGCCACGGAGCGTCCGGAGAGCGACCGTCTCTCTCTCTGCTACCGCCGTCGTCGTCGTTCCGCACATATTTATAGAATCGGGCTGAGGGATGCTATTTCCGTAGACGCTCCGATGCGTGCGATCCTCCTCGTGCTTACGCGTCGCGATCAGCCGCTGGAATTGTGGCTTGCGGAACATCGGAGACCCGATGGCTCGCGAACCGCGCTTGGTCAGCATAACATATCTTCGTCGAATTGCATCCGCCGCCCGAGAGATAATGGGAGATCCAAAATTACGTTATCAAGAAAACACCAATCGTTTGCAAAACACTCGCAACACGATGGAACTTGACATGTGTGTGCGTTTCATTTCCAGCACACTCGATAATTTCGTTGGGACAGTCCTCGAAACAAAGCCGCCACCATGGATGTCATCAAAAAGAAGATGCAAGCGATGAAGCTTGAGAAGGACAATGCTATGGACAAAGCGGACACTTGCGAGGCGCAGGCGAAGGATGCGAATATGCGCGCGGACAAGGTCCTCGAGGAGGTCAGAGATCTCACGAAGAAATTGACTCAGGTCGAGAGCGATCTCGAGGCGAACAAACAAGCCCTTGAGCAGGCCAACAAAGATCTTGAAGATCGCGAGAAATCCCTCACCAACGTGAGCTTTTTTGTTCGGATGTTTGTGTCATCGTTATTTGCTCTGTTATGCGCTCCGAATTCTAATTGCACTATGTCATTTTCAGGCTGAAGCCGAGGTCGCCGCACTTAATCGCAAAGTCCAGCTTATCGAGGAAGATCTTGAGCGCTCGGAAGAACGATTGAACACCGCAACTGCCAAGTTGACCGAAGCTTCGCAGGCCGCCGACGAGTCCAGCCGGTGATTATGTCATTAATTGTTATACGCAAAGGCTGCTAAGTCGCACTCACTTTCGTTGCGTATTTCACATCGCACAATTGTCTTGCAGTATGTGCAAAGTGTTGGAAAATCGCGCGCAGCAGGATGAAGAGAGAATGGACCAACTGACGAACCAACTGAAGGAGGCCCGTTTGCTCGCGGAAGACGCCGACGGCAAGTCCGACGAAGTGTCTCGCAAGATGGCCTTCGTTGAAGACGAGCTCGAAGTCGCTGAGGATCGCGTGAAATCTGGCGAGGCGTAAGTGTCAGATTAACATATTAACAGAAAGTAGATTTAATATACTATTTACTCTTCATTTTCTTCTTTTTCCGTAGCAAAATCATGGAGTTGGAAGAAGAATTGAAGGTCGTTGGTAACAGCTTGAAATCTCTGGAAGTCTCCGAAGAGAAGGTATGACTAAACTTTAACATAGTGCGTTACACATTTCTATCATTTATTTTTATAAGAAAACAATAATTTTCTTGTAATAAAAATATGCTAATCTTATTTTTTATTTAAAATGATTGTCACGACTACCAATTTGTATTTTTAGGCCAATCAACGAGTCGAAGAATTCAAGCGTCAACTAAAGACTTTGACAGTAAAACTAAAGGAAGCCGAAGCCCGCGCCGAGTTTGCCGAAAAGACCGTCAAGAAGCTCCAAAAGGAGGTTGATAGGCTTGAAGGTAAAAAATTATATTTTTTATTCATAACCAAACCTATAGTTAGCAATAATTGACTCCCCCTCCAATAATTGACACTTATTGTTTTTAATTGTTATCATTTGTGTCTATCTGATTGTTTTTTATTTAACGTTATAGTAGAATTAATTTGGATTTTTATGGCAACATTATTTTAGTTTTCTTGTTACGCTTGAAAAAAATTGACAGGTCTTTAAAATGCTTAAAAATTGGTGACAAAACATTTTTTTCCTTACTTTTCAGATGAACTTGGCATCAACAAGGACAGATACAAGTCGTTGGCCGACGAAATGGACTCGACATTCGCCGAATTGGCAGGATACTAGATCATTTTATTATTTCGTTACGCTTGTGTCTAATAACTGTATCAACTTTCTTCTGGGGAAAACAACATCTATATGTTTGTGCCACCTGTTGTGAAGAGTTCGACGTGATTGTAAAGAAAACGGCTGAAAAATACGCTTTTTTTTGAACATACCATACACAAATCACGTTCTCACATTATCTTTGTAATTATTTAATTAATATTGTTATTATTTAATGAAGTTACCAACAGATAAGCAGGTCGTAATCACAATTTTACTCTGTTACATTTATTGTACGGAAGATTAAGAAAAATTAAATAAAATATATAAAACAATATAATAAAAAATATACAAATTACATACATGTATATAAAAACCGACACATAATATTTATCCTGAGATCTGTTGAGTTCCCAATAGTGAATTAGATTCATCTCACAGATATCAAGAAACATCGAAAGACACAATTTTTTAAGATATATGTATATTTTTTATAGATATATATATTTTTTAAGATATATATATATATATTAATATATATATATAATTTTTTAATAGATTTAATGTGAATGTATACATCAAAATGGCATACAAATCCAATTTCGTCTTGTACTTATATTTCACAAAGTCATCGATCATTTTATATTCCGCATTTCATCATTTATTCATCTACTATGTACATATGTAAATGAGAATCATGAGAATTTATCATTCTTGTGCGCACGCGCGCGGCATCTCTATGACTTTTTTTT
Organism: Pseudomyrmex concolor; assembly: GCA_014839585.1. Lineage (NCBI taxonomy): Eukaryota > Metazoa > Arthropoda > Insecta > Hymenoptera > Formicidae > Pseudomyrmex > Pseudomyrmex concolor. The sequence continues at coordinate 14,201 of QVOB01022720.1, forward strand.
TTTATACAACAATGATCTAGAAGTTCTTACAAAACCACGCACAACAATAAACTTGAATGACTAAGCAATCATAAATATATAACGATTAAAATAAATCAAGTAAATTCAAGTATATGTATAATTCATACGGTGCTACAATCATCAGTGTATCATCGATATACGTACACAATTATCGTTCGAACATTATTATAAAAATCAACGATCCGTATTCGTAAATATATGTATGTATAATATCTATTATATGTATTTTGCGACACTTTTTACAATTATGTGTGTGTGTGTGTGATCTCTATTCATATATTATATAGATAGATAACAACTTGCGATTAGAAGGTCACGCTGTGTGTGTGTGTGTGTGTGTGTGTATGTGTGTGTGTGTGAACACAAAATATTTTATATATTATTATTTATACGATATAATAAAAATGAAAGTGATTACGGATTTTTAAATCGCAAGAGCAAGAAAGAGAGAGAAAAAGAGAGATAGAGATAGAAATAAAAAAGATAGAGATATTGCGTAATCGTGCAATAATAATCGAGCTGAATATCACATCGATAAAACTTTCTATATGTACTTGTATAAATACATCTTGATTCGATCTTGTTTGCAAAAACGAGCTTCAACGTTTATAAAAAATCTCATTTGCGAAATTACGACAAAAAGTATGTCTGAAAAAGGCATCTAAAAATTACATCTAGTCTTATTAGATTTTTTTCTCTCCTGTCCGTTGAGATGTACAGAGATGTAAAAACTATCATGTACGGGTGTTGTTTGTATCATTTGATTACACAACAGAAGCTTTTATTATTTTATTACAACAACAAGTTTTGGTGTTTCTATTGCATGTGTGGTAATTCATCAAAATGAATATAAACCTCTTGCACTTCACCGTGCCAATTTTACGTCCCAATATAATGTAAGATGATTAAAACATTGGCGTTAAAACGACTAACGTTCATATAACATGTAACATAATACATTAAACTCTGTGGTATTTCGCAATAAATTTTTTACAGTTATTAATATGTGCGCGCTGAGCTACTTTATACATAAACAGATACGATATAACAAAGCTGCAGTCCACTATAGTATTTAAACGTATATATATGTGTAAACGTATTCATATGTGTAAACGATTCATATGTGTAAAATTAAATTTGCTTTGATATTTTGCCTTTTAGATCTGTCGCACAAGTTGATCTGTTGTTTTTAAATTATGGAATTACAAAAGTTTTGCTGAAACATACACCATACACACACACACACACACACACACACACAAAATGCAAACAAATTTATTTATTTTCAAATAGAAAAAAATTTGATACTCTCTCTCTTTATACAATTTTGTTACTAATATATCATTTAAAATATATACATTAGATAATGCAGTATAATCTCCTATAATCCAGTCTCAAAAGCACTGCTTTGATTCTCTAACGTCCGATTGCAAACTCAATTGCAAATTCGACATTATATAAAGGTAACACACTGCATTAAAAGTAATAGAAGAATTTTAAAAAAATTCATATAAATAATATGCAAATAAAAAGTATGAAAAAACATAGAATAGACAATTTTATAAAATCAAAAAAAAAAAAAAAAATAAACTTTAAAAAATGCCAGATGCGAGTAGATGTTCGATGCGATAGCACTTCGAAAGACATTTTTTTTTCGCTCATTGGTGTTTCGTACAACAACGTACGCCAAAATGGCATAACATCAAGTATTTTAATCGACAAGCACACTTAACGCACACACGCACATATGAATCAATTGTACTGGACGTACCAGTGAATTCTATTCTATACTAGAATAAATATAGCTCGCTGCAATGAAAAATAGATGTGAAAGAACGAACCGGAAGAAAATAGAGAAAAAAAGAAATACCGTTGACAATTCACTAGAGAAAAGACAGAGAGGAAAATGGTATTTATATGAGCAACTTATCCATCTTTCTCAATTTTAATCTAAGCATTGGAGCAAGCATTCCAGTATAAAGTTAACCACCTGTAAAAACATAACTGCGTGATATTTCGCACATGTTTTTAGTCAAACTTATCAACAAAACATTGCCGAACTCTAGCGCCTTAAAATTATATAATATATAATTCTTTGCTATCTCATTTGTAACTTTATCAAAAACATTAAACTATTTCACACGTATCAATTGCACGTAACATCTTGACTGTTCTACGATACGAAGTTTTATATATTATCGTTGTGGTCATACATATATTTTATAATAAAGAAATATATCCCAATGCAATGTAAAAATGTATCACAAAGCAAAGAAACATTTATATAACAGCTGCGTAAACATGTCGTATAAACTGCAATGCATATGTGTAGTATTTGCGACGAAAATTATATTACAATTTGAAAAACGAGCTGGCAAAAAAAGAGACTTGTTGATATATGTTGATGATCGTATATATCTACCCAAACATTGAATTCTTTTACAACACATATTAATCCTTTGACTGCAGCGTCGTGTTAACTGCATGATTAGCACTTATTAATATTCATTTGTATCTCCTCTCAGAATTTCGAGGGGGAAACTGGCCTCGTCGAGTAATACTAAGATACTCTGTGTGTAGAGCTTTACATACGTAGACACTAACACATGTGTGTACAGGATATGTCGATTTGTGACAACGTGCGTATATGTATGTGTAACGTCCGCAGCCAAAGAATTAAGTTTGGGTTTTACAAGAATTTCTGATGATTTGCTCAAATCGATCTACATAAAAAAATCATCATTCTTGTCATTGCAATTTTGTAATCCCTCTTATCCCTGACAGTACAATTTGCAAGTAGAAAATATTACGGCTGGGATACAGAAGGAATTTCTTAAAGTATGTATGTTATAGAGAATATCCTAAACATATCACACGCGCGTGCGAATTGTCGTTAGAACAAGTTCTTTTTTCGCACATATATTTCCTATGCGCAAATACACAAGATCATCACACTTTTATAAACTCGCTGTACGTCAACACAAGTATAGTCTATATACGATCTGTACAAAAATATCAATAAATATATGTGTAGTCTCAATATAAATAAGTAAACTAGGCTTTTTTTATGTTCCAAACACACACACGCACACACGATGAAAAAAAGAAAAATACGTCTACGTTAAAAATATGTTTATATATTACAAAGCAATGACACACACATGACACGGTGTTCGTGCTTACAATTATTTCTTGAATCACTAAATCAGTGCAATCATACGCAATACGTACAATGTACGATAAGAAATCAACTTCTTTTCTGCGTAGTAGATAACGCCCGATAAATGCAAATGTTAATATGTTTTAGTGCACCAGAAAAATATTCTATAAAGTATTGCAGTTTCTCGCTAATAAAGAAAATTTTGGTTTTTAAGTAAAAGAGTAGCAAATACGCTTTTTTCTAGATAAAACTACGAATTATCTCGACCGGTAAAGAAAAAGTAAAATAAGAAAAGATTACAGAAGCGTACGTGACAGAGTGACATCCCGTTGTTAAAACACAGGATTGATCGTAAATCTGTCAGACGTCTTTTAAATTTAACACAAGTTAAATTTCTTTCTTCTTAACGGGGAACTACTTGGTACAACGTGTGCCAAATCTTTTCGTATATATTATATACATATATATTTTGTCGTCTAATTTAGAACATTTTAAACATTACGACATTCTGGGCATCACGATAAAAAAAAAAAAAAAATAAATAACTAAACATACAAATATAAGTTTTAAATTCTTTAAGGATTTATTTAAGTTTTCCGAGAAACATAACTAAAAATTCTCATTACTCAAAATTAAATTCCTCTTTTTGGAATTTTATACGTTTATACTTGCCGAAACTCTTTCTTAGCAAGATAAACTTCATGCAATCTTACAAGTATGTATACAAGTTAACTGTGTGATACCTTACATCACAGGTGGTCAAGATGCAGAGAAAAACTGTTGAAGACGCTGTACAGTTCTACGATCCAATGCACACAAGTCGAAATCGAACGTCTTCTTCGTGATTTCGTATTGGCCGGTCTCTGCGATTAGCTGCACTACTCTCTGCAGCTCTTGATTATCTTGCAACGCCATTATTTTGTGTTGCAGATCCTTCAACTGAGATACATAGTCTTCGGAGAATATCGGCGGCTCATTGATCTCCACGTCAGTGATGTTTGTAGAATCGGGAGCTACCTGTTCGACGTAAGTATTGATTTCCTTGTCATTGACCACTTGGTCCATCAAATCGACATGATCGTCTTTCTTGAAGTCTTTGTCCTTTTTCACATCCTTCTCCGAATGATGAACGGCATCGCCGTCGATCGCGACCGGGGACTGACTCGACGAGACTGGCTCCAAAGGTGGAGAAGTCGATTGACGTTTCGCTAAAATCTCTTCGTCTTCTTTGTTTCTCTTTCTCTTTCGGTTTTCTCTCTCCTCACTCCTTTTGGATTTGTCTTTTCTACTGCGATCGCTTTTATCTTTCTTTATGTCCATCGATATAGCGGGAGAAAGTGGTTTCGCTATTTCTACAGGTGTGGTGGACATCGCAGGTTCCGTTTCCTTTTTGATATTAAGCATGTTTTTGCTTTCAGGTAATGAGTCATCGTCTACCGAAGGTGCCGAATCGCTGCTGTCTTTTTCCGGTATCTCCGTTAAAAGAGTGGACAATGGATTTCCGCCGGATGTGGCGGAAGACGCGTGGTTTTGTTTTTCACTGCTGTCTTTACTTCTTTCCCGTTTCTCCTTCTTTTCCCTGTCTTTGCTGTCTCTCTTGTCTTTCTTGTCTCTTTTTTTATGTTTGTGCTTCTGTCTCTCTTTTTCGCTCTTACCATCTTTCATTTTCTCAGATTTCTCACTCTTCTCTGACTTTTCCACTTTTATCGCTTTGTCGTCTTTCACCTTGTCGTTTTCCTTCGATGGTTTTGGCGATTTTCTGCCGTCTCTCGATGACGATTTATATTCTTGAGTTTTCTCTTTATCTGATTTTTCCACCTTGTCTGTTCTTTCGGGTTTCTTCTCGCTTATCTTCGTGATGTCTTTAACAGCAACTTTATCCGCTTCTTTGTATTTGTCTTTTCGTTCTTTGTCTTTGTCGTCTTTATGTCTTTTCTTCTCTTTTTTTCTCTCAGATTTAGACGAATCCATTCCATCACTTTTGGAATTACTCTTCGTTTTTTCTTTATCCTTACTATCCTTTTCTTTTTCCATATTCTTCTTTACTTCCTTGTCCTTTGATTTGGGTGATAGAGAATGCTTTGCAGATGGTGGAGGAGGAGTTGATGACTTCTTTGCAGCAACAGGTGACGGTGGTCTCTTGCTTCCAGGACTTGAGTGACTCTTACTCCCGGGACTAGGAAGATCTTTCTTAGATCTTTCTTTACTTTTAAGTTGATCCTTAGAACTATCTCTAGTCTTTTTATCCTTCTTATCATCTATTTTGTCTTTTCGACTGTCCCTGTGAAGACCTTCTTTTGCTTTAATCGTTTTATCTATTTTGTCAGATTTTTCAATCACAGCAGAAGGCTTAGAAGCTATATTTTTATCAGATTGGCTCATCTTTTTGCTGTCTGGTGATATTTTCACAGGAGCTGTTTTTATAGGAGGGCCAAACAAATCATGAAACGAGTTAGAAGTTTTGGACTCAGAAATGCGATGTTTCTTGTTTTCACTGCCATTTAACTTTGGTTTGCCAATCAATGTTTTGGTGTCATTCTTCTCCAATGACCCATCTCTACTAGATACCATAACCTAAAATAATTAATTAATTTTGATTTGGTTTTGATCCATGAATTCTTTCTCCTGTATTTATTTATTATCTTATTTAAAATGTTTATAATACATCTTTAAAAGAAACTTAGAATGACTTTCAATTGTAAAATGAACAAAAGCTAATAATTTAATAAACTTAAATTATATTCAGATCTTTTGTAGTAAGTACAAAAAAGAATTAAACTAGATATCAATTTTATAAAAATGTGTATTCCTGTGGTCTGTAATAGCCAGCCAATTAATTCTTCTTTCTTTCAATCATATAATAATTCTTACAGATTTCAATATGTATATATTATACTTACACCTCCACCTTTCAATAACTTTTTTCTAAATTCATCAGAAGGATTACGAAATATTTCTGTATGGCGAGTGACATTATTAATAGGCGGGCCACTTGGCTGCAGATGAAGATCATATGATATTTGGAATTTTTTTGGTTCATCCTTATTTCTCAAATAAATTTCTATAGGTATTATGAAGCCTGCATAGCCAGATTCCTTTACTATAAATGGTGGTTCTTTCAGCACTCTTTTGGGATTCCGAAAGGTGTCGTGTAACAGGAATACCACTGAAAACATTAAGTCTTTAGTAGACAACTTGTCTCATCTTATCTTTATTAGTCAGAGCTTTTGTAGACAAAACTATTTAACTTTTTGAATCGTTTTATAATATTATATGAAGTATACATATCTGTAAAATAAAATCTGACGTTGTGATAATTTAAGTCAAAGGTTTGGACTTTCAAAAGTTGATAAATAATATAAACAATAAAGAAAAAAACGAATAAAACTGCAGATTTGCAGAAGTTAATTAACTTGTATCTCTAAATACATTAAATAGTGTAACAGTGAAAAAAACTGGTAGATCAGTAAATAACATACCTTTTTCAATATATTGATATATATCGGCATTGTCAATTCCGCGTACGAACACTTCCCAATCGTGCGTGTAACCCTCCGGAGTGCTACGCATCCGCAGTGTCGACGTGTGTCCACATTCCAGAGTGATGCGGACTGCCATCCTCTCTATTGCCACAAAAGTCACTCACTCGTCTCACTCGATGATGAAAACACCAAGAAAAACAACTAATTTCGCGCAAAGACACTGAGTGTTATTACATTTTCAGTCATATTCCGAGAGAATGCTGCAAACAGTCGGTCGCAATATCTCCCAATCAGGCGCGAAACATCTTGACCAACCACACGCGATTGAAAAGCATCGTGGTCATGGAAGGTTGACAGTGGTTCTTTTCTGATTTTCCGAGGCACGAAAAATTCCGGAGTACCTATCGCTTCTCGGCGCTCTAGTTCTGTATGAAAATGTTTAACCGCCAACCGTAAAGCCCGACGCAAACACCCGCGATTCTGACTAACCAGAATTATATTCACTCGTCTCGTTTTTCAGCTTTGAGCTTCAATTATATCACGGGCTGGACCGGACTCGATTATCAACAGGTAAAGCGTACACCAACGAGACTCGTCGGCATCGTCGACAATCTTCACCGTGTGATGCATGTAAACCTTGTGTCCCGCACTCTTCGCCCCTCTGAGAAAATCGAAGTCGCCATCTGTCGGTGCGAGATAACCCGATTAAGGTTTGTTTACAAACCTTAATCGGGTTGATATTCCCCAACGTGTTATGCGTAATAAGATACAACGCGATAGCCAATCAATATTTTGCTCTTAAAGAAGAGAAGCATATTGATTGACTATTGCGTAGCTTCTAATCGACCAATCGCATTGTAACATTGCGGTAATATTCACTGACAGAGTTAAGGCCTTCATACACAAATTGCCGTAGCTGTAACAATACCATAAAAATTAGCCAATTACATTAAGAATTTTCTAATCATAAAGCTACCATTTTCGAATATAAACGACTGTAATTGGTAAATTTTTACGGTATTGTCTTACGGTATGTCTACATTGATTTGTATTGGTATTGGTGCAAAGTGGCTCAGGGGACCGCTTCAGGTTGGTCCATACGCCATTCTAAGTCTAATGATAATTAGCGACTAAAATAAAGAAACAGGTGGTAA
>QVOB01022721.1:0-11937 GCA_014839585.1 Pseudomyrmex concolor
TTTAATACGTACTGTTTTAATGTTATTTCTCTCTTCTGTGTTTCAGGCTAAACAACGTGCCTCCGTAAAATGGCTCCTGTCGAAAGCGTACAACAATCGAGTGCCAGAAAAGCTCCGCGAACCGTATTATCGCGATCATGAGGTAGGCTGCAGTTTTTTTTTTAAGTCACAACGTGACGTTATTTAAATCTAGTCTACAACATCCACATTTATCGCAGTCTTTGAATCTTTTTTGTCTCACTTGCCAATACCGGTCTCTGACAAAATAGATTTTTATTTAGAAATGTATTTATCTTTGTTTGTTTGTTTTTTTGTTTTGTTTTACGTTGATTGAAACTTTGCGATAATTTCCTTCCGTGCTCCGAGATAGATGAATATTTTCTCCTTCGAAAAATCGACTCCCCGGGCCTTGGGGATTTATCCTGAAAAAGTCTTTTGTGGCACACATCATTATTTCGGCGAAGAAAATGGATTTTCCTCCCTCGTGAAAGGATCCTCCCCCCTGCGCCGCAAAGTTACACAGCGTTTGTGAAACGAGAAATATTAAATAACGATCTTCGAACACAATGTCGCGTCTAATAAGACGAAAACGGAAGAGAATGCGCGATCGAAACTTCTCCGTTAAGCGACTTCGTGGAAATTCACATTGAAAATGCTCGTTAGCGAATTCTGATTTATTCATACATCCGAGATATGTATGTTCAAAGAGTGTTTCGTTCGCATTTTATTCGCAAGAGCTCTGTTTAATCTTCGGACAATTCACTTTATTGTTTGTAAATTTATTTCTCATTCATTTGTTAAATTCGCGAAAGATTCTTCTTATCACATTTATCGAATAACGCGATGCATGTAATAACACGTTTTCCGCTACACGCGTCGTGAACTTTCTGTGCAGCTCAAAGCAAAAGTCTTGACTGCAAACCTGTGAGTTTTTCCGCGCTCGCGTTCATCCGTGTATCGTCGATCCGATTAAAATAAATTACATTACCGTGTTCTGTGTGTCGCGTTCCGCTGGAATTCCGCTTTTTGAAAAATACACGCGAATCGACGCGGAAAATGAAAGCGCTCGAATATCCTCGGATGATCTGTGAAAAATGCTCGTCTCCTTCGCGAGACACATACGCGAAGATAGTACAACGAAACGTGTTTTCTGCCGCGAGAATACGTCGCCTTCACATATACGTAAGTTAATTGGATCATCTCAACTGAAATTTGTACCATCACTTCGCGGTGTTGTTTTTGTTTTTTGACGTGAACGATTGATGAGTATCCGAAACGACGCGCAGACAGTAGTGTTAGTATCACATTGTCGTTTCATCCTTCGGGAGAACAAACGTCAAACGCTGGCTCATTGTCGCACGTGGTGTTCGCTCGCGTGAAAGCCGTACAGCCATTTACGGCATCGATGACTCAATTGTTGCTCGCAAAATTTCCTTCTACCGAGTCTTTTTTCGGAAATCGCACGGGCGAATGAGACAGCAGTTGAAAGCTCAACTCGGTAAATTTTGATCACCGCAACAGTTGAAGCGTAAGCTGTCGTTGTCAAAAATCACCGAAAACGTTCGCTCTGGCGGACTGTCACACAAACGTCACGTGCAATAATGAGTCGGCAGCGTTTGGGGAATGAAACTTGACAAGCAACAACAATGTGATATTACCGTCGCTCTCTAGACGTCGTTTCGGATACTTATCAATCGCTCCTTATTAGCTCATCGCCGTATATACACGATTCCAACTGTATCTATCTTCGAATTACCTGCTTCGCACATGTTCTCGCAAAATAGTAATTATCACAATACCTTTGATATTTCGCTCACGTAGCGGGTCTTTCGTGCGAAACTGCATGTTCTCTTGCTCAGGCGCTGCACAGTTCGACTGTTATTAGCGTGTGCTCGCTCGAGAATCTCCGTCCGAGGTAGTTTTATTGTGAAGAGATTGATTCAAATGAAGATATAACTTCGCTGCGTTATTGTTAACTTTTTTTTTTTATACGTGTCTCTTCTATTTTTGTTTTACACTTAAGATTTTCAAACAAAACAATAAATGAAACGATATAAATAATACGATTGTAAAAGTTGAAAATCACACATGTGTGTGCATACTAAATTTTTGATTAATTGTTTTCTGTAATCCATGTGCCTTCTATATCGAGAAGCCGTATACAAAACGTGTTACACGTAACATTTACATGTCAGTGAGCACTCATGAATGGTTTCCGTGATGACTGGAACTATCCGACTTGTAGTCGACTACTTCGTCGTCTTATCTTATCGAAATAAAGTCTTTGTCTTTTTTTTTGTTCCTTTGAATAAAATTCATGTTAATTGCGGGCGTTAAAACTAAAGAATTCACATAAGATTCAGATAACAATTCTTCTTTCTCTGGAGAAACATTTTATCTCCACTACAGAGAACTATTCCTATTTAAAATATCTCTGAGATTTAAATAGAATAATTTAATAATTTCTCAAGATGTGTAATTCACACGCGTAATGGCCTAATAATTGAGACAGTGTGGACATAATATAACTACTGCGTATTGCTTTCAGCGTGTAAGTTAATGTCGTCTACTATTTGCACACAGGAACAGGAACACTTGAAGCCGCAGATCGTCCACGCGCTTTCAAATGCGGAACTCTACTGCCTCGCTCTGGCCAACATATATTCGGATCCCAACTATCACAATCAGAACCATTACGGGATCTTGCAAGCTTTGGCCAGGAAAGGCGTCTATGTCGCGGAGCAGAACAATACTCAGCTCACCGAAACGGTCCTCATTCAAAATTCACCACTCAAGATGGTAAGCGCTCTTACTTGCCAGCGCTCAACTGAGAGATCCCGTAAAACAGTCTCTTTTCTCTGATCATTTGCATTTGTGTCGCGTGAAGTGATGTTCCAAAATTGTCGGAACACGCATTAGCATGATTCTGCAAAAGTTTTACACATTAACACATTCGAGACCGACTCAGCATATCATGCAGTGTCTTATCCATTTAGCCGATGATATGCAATGTCTCAGCATGTAGGTCATAATATTATTAAAATAAAAATTACATAAAATAAAAATAATATCATTAAAATAAAAATTACAGGCTACGGGGGACTTGTTTTAAAAGACGTTGGTCTTGAATGTGTTAACTTTCTGAGCGTCAAACGTTTTATTAATCGATATCTGTTTTTGCTTATTTCTTGTCGCAGTCTGCGCATATGGCTGTGATAGAAGGCTTGATGATCTTGTATGCGAAAGAAGTAGTGACGGGGGATCGAGTAGTCTCGGCGATTCGACGGTTCGACCCTCAGGCAACGGTGGACGTGCCGTCGGACCACGAGAAAGGTCTCCTGCTTTGGATCAATCACGCGTCGCACGCGCTGATCGCCAAGATCCAGAGCGAGGAAGGCGCCGGTGACAAGTCGCGGCTGCCCGAACTGCCTGTCGCCAAGGACTTTCAGTCTCTGTGCGACGGCGTGGGCCTGGCGGCGGTCGTCGCGTTCTATTGTCCCGGCGAGATCAACTGGATGGAGATTAGGGTGTCGAAGAGACCTTCCGTGGCGGACGCGCTGCACAATCTCTCCTTGGTGCATGCGTTCTGCGTCAAGTGTCTGCCCTACTCGATTTTCCACATGCAGCCCGAGGACGTGACGTATATGAGAGGGTGCGTTAGAAGCTTAAAAACTTCGAGAAAAATTGTTACAATAAAAATATCTTATTTTTGATTATTTTTAGATCTATGAAGCAGAACCTAGTGGTCTTCCTGGCGGACATGTACAATGTCTTGGAGATTCACCCGGCAAAGTGCGTGCGCTATCCCGGGGAAGAGCGAGCGTTGCAATATTTGGATGGTACGTAAATATTTTCTGGCGAATGAGAGACACATGAACTTTAGACACAGAGCTGCGCGACGATATGTGGCACGTTGAGCTATATTTTCGATGAGAGAGAGAGAGGGAGAGTACGAGAGAGAGAAGTCGTGAAAATTGGTGGTGGATAAATGTGATTGGTGGAGGCTGCCGTATTACTCTGTATTGGACTCTTATATATACTCGTTCTATGATTTAGTTTGTTATACTTTTCTCCATGAAATTCTATTGCTATTGCAGTCAATGCGCACGCGTTTTCACCAGAGAAATTTTATTCTTAATTAACAAAATTTGCGAAAATCACTTCAAACATGTAAATAAAATCGAAAATCGAAAAAAGTATTGCTTGCAATGGTAATGGTAATCACGCTTTTTATCAGTGTCAATACACATACTCGAAATCCCTCTCGATCCGGACTCTTCCCGAGTGCAGCAACTAATTACATTTTACACTTCTCTATTTTAATACGAATTGGCGACCGTTTGCGGGAAACGAACAACGAACGCAGCAACGGGCAAAAAAGATGTGTATGTCAACAAAAACTACGAACTTACTGTGTCTACACACGCTAAACAAAAGCAGTAAAAGAAGCACCTAATCTACAACTGTAATATTTCCATATATTTCTATGGCGTAACCTCTTCTTGACGCTTGACACGACAACGCCTATCCTCGCCTTCTTCTTTCGCCAACTTCCGGTTGACCGTGAACCACAATGACACGGCGCGGCGACGGGTGTGCAGCCTGCCCGCGCAATAGTCATGGCGTAGCTCATAAGAGAAGCCTGCCACAGTCTATAGCTCCGATACCTGATCTGAGAAGCAACCTCTCCGATTTTACGCCAGGTTTCACAGGTATCCACAGAATTACCAAAGAATCAAACTCATGAATTAGGTGGTCGTCTGCCCCCCTTGCGAGTCACATTTCCGCGGACATTTTTGCCGTTTTTTAATTAAAAATGTGATTCGGGTGATTTTTTCTCCCGATCGCCTTATTCGCATTTATCTTCGTTCCGTAGGTGTGTTATAGGTCATTCGTCTTTAAATGCGACGCACACTCATCTAACTCATAGCTAACTAATTGTCGCTTATATAAAGCTTAAACAATTAATTCTAATCTCATAGACAAAGTACTTAGATATTTGATATTTTTTAACTTTTTGAAAAATAGACACACGTGTTTCGAATTTAGAACAGTTAACGTTATCATATTTCATATTGATTCAATATAGAAGTACGTAAAAATAAAAGTTTAGCATATGGCTCGGTAGCGCAATTATCATTCTTCTCATATTCGACGTAAATGTAATATTTAGGTCAGTATATATCGGCACGTAGTTTTGACGCAGAAGCAAGAGAAAGAGGCAATTTGTTGTGTCGACAATTTATGTGCGTTTTGCAATTTAATAAAATCAATAGTCGAGATCTAATCACGTTTTGGCGAAGTTCGTGAAGTGTGAGGACGCACCGCTTGTTCCTATAATCATAATATTGTTTGCATCTCATCCGATATTTATATCGTGTGAAAACTTAGTATGATATACATGTACCTATTCTAACGTGTGTGTAAAATTTATTTACAAATTCTGCATATTAAAAATAATTGTTTTATCTTCCTATTTCCGGTCGAACAAAAATGTTGAATCAAACGAATTGACTCTTTTTAATTCTCTCTGCGATCAATATTATTTTATATATATCTCAAAAATCTCAGGAAGGAGATAACACAATTGTTCTTAATATCTTTAAGTACATGAACAAAACACGTGAGTCACTGTATGCCGAGTATTATATACTGTATATTCTCCTTCGAGAACATACTTGCATGCGATTTTCATGCATATACGATCATCACGCTGCCTGCTGCTTTTGCATTGAACATTGGCTTCACATTACGTTATTTTTTTTTTTTTTTTGCATGAGATTTTTGAATCGTGTGCCGCCACGAGTCATCACTATCACGGTGCGACAAAAAAGATGAGAACCTCGTCTCGTTCATTAAAGAACACTCCATGTTTAGTTGGTACGATTATGTTGCGACGTTGTGTTATACATACATGTATAATTATGGGTTCTCTTTTAAGTATATCTACTTCGAAAGTATACACACATGCTCGTTTTGTGTTGTTACTCGTTAGATTTGTTCAATACTCTGCGATAAAAAAATTAGAGACGCTAGAAACGTTAATTTGTAGCACGAATGTGTGTGTTTGCGTGCGGGTGTTTTTTTTCTCTCGAGTAAATTTCCCAAGAGCTTTTCCTTTCCAGTTTTTTCGTTTTTCGAGTTTTCCAGTGTTTGAATTTCTCGGAAATCTTCGGAATTTGCGCAAGTTAAGATACATATTTCAAGTTAAATTACATCGATTTGTGAACTCGTATTTGTTTTGTTTTGTTTTGTTTTTTTTTTATATTGCATCCATTTTGTCGAACAAATTAATTAAAGCTCGGAAGAAAAAGAATACGATATTTCTTTGAATATTTCTCTAACAATCTGATCAATGATCTCTTGCGTAAAGCTTTTGTTTAACGTAACATTGGAAATTTTACATTGTGTTTATACAAATGATCTGATTGTGTAAAAAAAAAAGCTTTCTTGTATAATATAACACAAAGTACAAGTTTATTATCTGTTGAGCATCTTACCGTCTTTTTCAAACACAGTATTTGAGTGATGAATGACTTGCTCATTCGACAAAGTGGACGTGAACAAACTATCGATTAATCATTGTGTTATCTTTTTTAGTTGCAAAGTCGGCTCCGGGCAGCGCTGTGAAGAAGTCGCAATCCTTGCAACAGACTGTCGAAAGTCATCCGTACGACGACAGGTGTGTGTTACATTTGATATCATACAGCAATTTATTTTACAAATAAAAGTTATCTTGAATTTACTTAGATCTTTATTTTGTAGACGCGCGGGAAGCGAAGAAAGCTTCGTGGTGCATCGTGGAAAGGGTGTGCCCACGTTAAGTTCCGTGACCGACGATAAGTCGATAACTAGAACCGAAGCTGCAGGTCGACCGAGCAACTGGGAGGATCAACGGCGAAGCTCGTACGCGGGACGTCGATCCAGACGGAACAGTATCACAGACGATTCTCAGCTGACCATCGAGAACTTTGGCGGCTCTCAGGTATGTAACGAGGAACGGGGCACGAAGGAAATATAACGCACGTTGGTGTGTCTTTATTTCGTTTATCTTCGCGCGGAAAGCGAAAGAGGATTGTCTCGTGAGGACAAGCGGTATGATCGAGTGATTTCTTTTATCCAGGATAATTTACACAATTTTGGTAGAAATCCGGATAAAGAGGTAGGCGCGCACATCGGAAAGCGCAGCACCACCGAGCCGACGTTGCCCGCGCGATCCAGCGTCCAGGACGTGTACGGCAGCGGCGTGCAACACATAATCGCGGACAACGGCTACGGCGGCGACGAGGAGCCGCCGAGGTTGCGACGGCAGGCGTCTAACTCCAGTCTGGATAACGTCGCTCTCCGGCATATATTACATTCCAGCGTAGAGAATGACGGTGGCGCGGACGGTGGCAGCAACGGCGGCAATGATGCCGTCACGAAACTGGCCAGTTTCGCGAATTTGAGCAGACAGAGCTCGGAAAAGGGGATCAATTTTACATACACGGAACAGGAACGGCAAGCGGACAACGCGAAACCGAGCAAGAAACAGGGTCAGAGCAACGGCAACAACGAGAAGAAAACTACGTTTGCCGCCTTGCCGAACACCACGACGTGGCAACAGCAGAGCAGTCAGCAGTCGCAACAGACGGAGCAACATTCTGTCGGTAAGTTTTAATTGAGCTTCGGGTGGTACGTATAAAATTCTATTTCAAAAGGCGATTTTTCTTCCAAGTTTTTGTTACTGAAAAAAATACTCTGTGATGCCAGATGAAAACGGCGGTAACACGATAATGGCCTCGCAGTTGAACAACATACGATTAAAGCTCGAAGAGAAACGACGACACATAGAGAACGAGAAGCGCAGGATGGAAGTCGTGATGTCGAAGCAACGACAGAAAGTGGGAAAAGCGGCGTTCTTGCAGGCAGTGACGAAGGTAAAACCACAGAATTACATAAAAAAAAAAAAAATTCAGAGACATAAGTAATTTAGAAGAACTGAACTAACTAACTAATTGCGGAAAACACTTATTTATTTACGTTGTTATTATCGTGTTTATCGATTCGATTCTATTCATACTATTGCTATTAAAATTTTGGTGTTTTATTAATTTAAAAAAAAAAAAAAAGATATACAGAAGAGACACACAAACAAGCAATAAAAACTGACATAATTTGGATACGAAATTTCGGAATGTTAAGTGTTTAATCGATACACAATATTATTAAAATCTGCTCATGCGACAGCTACTTCTTGCATCTGAGCACGGGTGTTTAGTATAGAAAAGAATAATGTGCGCGAAACACATTATTATCTGTCAATCTCAGGAAGTACAGAATTTTTTTTCTTCTAAAATATATTGATAGCTGTGCGGAGATACATATCCATTTAGTATCGCTTGTATATAAATATTGATAATTGCAATATTATTTATAAAGTAGAACATACAAGTGCTCGATTTCAAGCCAATAAATCAATATTGGTTGTGATCCATCTGTTTATTTTGTTTTTTTATTTCACGTGTATGCAAATTGGTTATCGTTCTGTCGCTTTGTTTTGTATATACATAACGGAACATAATGTCTCATTTTATTTGCGCTGTAAATAATCTTGGTTGCCAGAGCTGTTACACGTTGTCCTAACACAAATCCTCTTTCTGACATTTCAGCTGTACTTGATGGTAAGCGCATGTTATTTGTGTAACTAAAATTTATGCATTTACTACAGGATTGAACATTTCTGTTTAAATCAGTGTTTCAGTTCAGAAGTAAAAAAATTGTCGAAATTAATTTAGCATTTTGGAAAAGTTCTCTTCGTTGGAAAACAGTCAATATTTTGAAACTAGAGCAATTAATGTCCACATTCTTTATACAAGATTGTGTACACACACATTATATATAGCAATGATGTGCATAGCATTTTATCTTTTTACTTCGTGTTCTGTTAGTTTTAAAATATTGACGGAGTTACGAAGTGAGTGTACGAGTGAATGAGGTGGTGAACAATGTTCACAAAGATAAATTAAGTAGATTAAGTAGATTAAGTAGATATTCATCTTGTTTGAAGCACTGCATGCCATTTTTTACAAGATCAAACAAGATTTTCACAAACGATATAAAATTTTATACATAGACATAGGATAAAAAAAAAAGATCTATTTGAATGTAACGTATTGTTATTATTTAGTTGAAGTAGCAATCGTGTGTGTACTCGCCGTTCTGTTACTTTTTATAGTGTTGTCAGTTATTAATATCTCACGTAAAGTGGCATTGTACACGATGTCGAGTTCGAGTTTTTTTTTTTCGTAAAAAAGATAGACACAAGTAAATAATACGTGTCCTAGTTCAGGTCAATTATTGTTTCATAAAATATGATTTGCGAATCACACTCTGAATGGGCTTTGATATTGAATTGCGCTTTGCGGAAAAATTATTAACACACACTTCGGGCCGTGAGAAGACACTCGACAGCACGGTGTTTGGTGGTGATTTGGTGGCAATTTGGTGGCGGACTCTGAGTACTTAACAAGGCACGCTGGTTGGGCTGGTTGCAGGGTAAGGTTAAATCTCCTTCTTCGTCAACGTCCGGGGGGGACAGTCCGGCCGAGTCAGTCGGTCCCCCCACTCCTGTAACCTCCGGATCTTCCGGGGCGACTCCAACGAGCGCGTCCGAGGTGTCCTCCAATGTACCCCAACAACCCCCTCAAGAAAAACCACAGAGACCTTTCTCTCTCAAGGTATGATACTTACAATCAGCGTTTCACGTAGACAAAAAACATACATATATATATATATATATTCCGCGCGAAATTAATTATTTAAAAAATAATTTTCTACATAGAAGATTTTTATACGCGCTTATGTGAATGGCTTTCGAACGTCCGTCGAGCTACTTTTGTTTATTGTTACACAGAAACACACAGTTAATGATTTCCAATTACTTTCCCCTTTCTTGATGTTTAGAGATTCCGAAAACGAGCGCGTGATGTGCGAACAATGCCATACGAAACAGCTTTACCATCTACGTTTCTTCAGTAGAAATTTATTTTTTTTTTATTACCGGACTATTATTTCGCTTCTTGACGCTTCTTTTTTTACATTGTGTAGAGGAGAACCTTTTAAACGATGATACTCCAATAACGTCAAATGTACATCGCCTGAGCATATTCACCAGTACAAGTGCCCCTTCTGATATGCATGATACGATACTAAACACTCCGTGGAAAAGAGTAGCGATATATCTATTTGCATTTATAAATGTTCCTCGGTGATGGTTACTCAAATGTGATTTAATATTTAATCACACAATCTATATATCTGTACTAATAAATTTACTTCAATATAAACACACTGTGTAAATACACACACACACACACACACACACACACATACTGAGTATACAGTTTCTTCTATTTAACTTTCGCGTCGTTCTAATTACGTTATTTGCGGCTTGTGCGCGGCGAATCATTTAAATCCAAGTTAATGTTCTTCAACTGAACTTATATCGGCGAGTTGGTGAAATTTGAGAAGCGAGTCTTAATATAATATGTTGTCATATAGTTATACAAGATATTGATCAAACACAGACGAATGTAAATGTCGCGCGCGCGTCTATAAATCGTGTCACCCAAAAACTTTCCGTGTCACTATTGAACTAACCCGTTGTTGACGGGTATAAATTGTTGGTTGTTGCACAGCGAATTACACACATCCGGTCATGTTTTATTCGTACTTGCTTCAGGTAATAAACATTCATGCGAAATTACAATAAACAAGTTAGTTGATACGAGATTGCAAGTGTGCGTATGCACACGGTTGTTTGTGATTCACGTCCAAGAGACTCGTATGATGTATAAATTATCGAAACAACAAAGAAAACCTGAGTATTCGCTGCGGTATTACCAAGTACACATTTGTAGCACTGTAATCTCTTGTCTGAGACATTCCGTTTCTTCTGATAACGAATATAGGAAATTAGTGAGGATGTGCGAGACGTCGAGCACAAATGGCTGGAGCACGATGGTAGCGCGCCGTTCATCGAAACCAGACGGACTCCGGACATCGAGAACATGGATCCGGAACAGTATCGTCAATCTATAACGCAGTTAGTATCCGCACGAATGAAAAGAAAAAGAAAATACGTGTAATGTTGTTTGCGTGTGTCGATTGCTAAGTTGCGGGTGCACGTAAAATTCTGTCTGTTGCAGTATGAACAACAGTCTGAGCGAGATTCAAGCGGACATTCAGCGTTTAACGAGTCAGCAGAATCAAATTCAACAGCAGCACCTGATGTCGCAGCATCAGAAGCAGATGCAGCAACAGCTTCAGCAGCTGCAGAGCCTCAGTCAGCAACACATGCAAGTGCGTTGTTGTCTCTAAAGTATATACGTTATCACGCGCGTCACGTCACGTTACGATTAGAGCTGATTTCTCGAACTCAAGTTTGTTTTGTTTCTTACAGACTTACGGAATGCCGCCGATGAATCCGTTAACGCCGAGACTGCAGGATCCGCAACAATCGCAGTTCTACTTGCACGATCAGCCGCAAGTGCAGAGGAGAATGTGGGGTCAGCCGGCGCCCGCCCAGAGTCTGGCCAATGAAATGGCCGCGGTAGGCTATCAGCAGCCGATGGATTCTCGATTTAGTCCTCAATCTGTCGGTACGAAATCATCGAATTTATTTAAATTTTAAAGTGAAAACAAATTAAAAAAAAAACACTTGCTCCCACAAAAAACAAAATAACTCGCATATAATTTGAAACACACAAATTATATTTTAAATAAAATAAGATTTTATTTAAATACAATTACATAATAATTTTAATTAAAGAAAATAATATTTTTAATACTTTATAATCTCTCATTTATGTTTCGAATTATATATATCTTTATATTTTGATTATTTTATTTTGTTATGTTTGAAATTTTTGTTTTTATTATTTTTGATGTTATATA
>QVOB01022722.1:0-11020 GCA_014839585.1 Pseudomyrmex concolor
TTATCATTTGTCCTATTCAATTCTTTGAGTACCGACGAGTGCGATCGCGCTCTTCTCAAATTTGTCTCAATAAACAACGAAAATATAACTCTGTTTTTTTCTTTAGATTGCAAAGGGGCCCTTTGATTAAACAGGGCTCTGGGCTGCAGTCCATAAAGACCATGCCTAAATCCGCCTCTGGGCCGAGAGTAGTAAAAAAAAAAAAACTTAGATAAATACATTACAATAATGGGAGCGCGTCGCACTGAAGCCGATCTATGTGTTTATGTTTTTGAAAGAAATAAAGACAAGTTAATAATGACTATCTACGTAGACGATATCATATTAGCGTCAAGAAATACAGATCTATTGAATAAAGTAAAATCCTCTCTGAAGTCGCATTTCAAAAAGTAACCGACTGGGAGTAATCAGTAATATTCTTGGCATTGACGTCGAGAGAAATGGAGCAACAAGCAATATAAAATTCTCACAAAAGAAATATATCAAAGAATTGTTAAGCAGATTAAACATGCAGAACTCGAAGGTCGTATCAACTCCAATAGAATCTAACACGATTTCCAAACAACATGAACCAAAAAACGATGAAGAAAGAATTGAAATGCAAAAGAAACCGTACAAGGAACTCGTTGGAGGACTTATCTATCTCGCGAATGCAACTAGACCTGATATTGCATTTGCAGTTGCAACATTAAGCAGATTCTGTTCTGATCTCGGTAAAGCACATTGGAACCTAGAAAAAAGAGTACTTAAAAGCCACTTCAACTTACGGAATAGAATATAAAAAAAGCAACGAGAAACTAATGGCATATACAGATTCCGATTGGACAGGTGACATCGACAATCAAAAATCATGCAAATCTTGTGATATTAGCTGGGGGACCAATTAGAAGTCCAAGAAACAAAAATCGATTTTGTTATCAACAATGGAAGTCGAATATGTGACTCTGTGCGAAATGTCAAAAGAAATAGCGTTTATGAAAAAACTACTGACACATATGGGACTAGAAAAATTTGTAGAGACTACAATTACAATTAGTGTACTGTGACAGAGTTCGACTGAACTAGCCAAAAATGCCATGCTTCACAAAAGAAGCATATAGATTTAGCATATCATTATACGCGAAATCTAGTCGGAAAAGGCAAAATAGAAGTTGTTTATTTAAATACAGAGTTTATGATTGCGGATAGTTTTACAAAGGTGTTAACAAAACTTAAGCACCAAAAATGTTTATCTATGTTAAATTTAAAGATAACTTAAAAATGTGTGATACTTACATGTTTGATTCAAAGATTTATGTATGTGTCGCCGCTTACATCGATAGGGGGAGTGTTAGTCGATGATCTATATAAGCGCGTTCATTCGGTTACAGTTTAGTTTAGAACTTACGTAGTCACAATACAATGGTCAAGCGCGGTTTCCGTTTCAGTTTTTAGTTGTTTAGTTGGCAACACGCCTCTCCTACGGAACGCCTTTCACATAATGTATTTTTCTTTTTGTTTTATTAATATTATAATAAATCATATATAACGTGTACTTCGATTCATGCAAAGTGGTTTATTTACGCGCATTTCTGTCAAATTAAACAAATTTATTAAAACTATCAAAGATCCGGTTGAATGTGAACAACAAAAAAATGTAGTTTATCAGTTACAATATAATGATTGCAATGATTCTTATGTGGGTATGATTATAACACATCTATTGCGTATCGGGTATTTTTGTTATCGTTACGAATGGACGAAACAATTTTTGTACATTTTTTGTATTTTATTATGTATAGACACTGAAGAAAATCCAAATTAGGATCAAACCGTTTGTAATTGAACTTTGCGCATTTTCTCGTGTAATACACGCACGAGCGGATATTCTTCAAACGATTCATGTACACGTAAAAGAACTATTAACTTGTAGCTCTGTACAAGAAGATCGTTAGAAACTATTGGCTGTCGGGAGGAAGGTTAAAATGCGTTAAATTTAGTAACTTTTTTATGGATCCTGTTTGAATTTTAAATAACCCAGAATGATATATTTTTAACTGTAAGTTAATTATGACTAGATGATCAAAATTTCCTGTCGGTTTATTGCAAAAGGAAATCGACGATTTGACAACTAAGGAGCTCACCACACTTGTAAAATATAGCGGCACAATTAATGATGCACGTGATGAGACATTTGCACGAAATATACTATGATGAAGAGATTATTTCTTGAAACTTCTAGATAGAAATTACGAGACGGAAATTTGATCATCGTTTCGCGTGCACAATCAATAAAATCTAGTTATTTGGATGAATTGTGATGGATACTTGATTCTCAGATTATTACGAGGAAAAGAAAAAAAAAGATTTCTTCTCTGTTTTTATTTTCGAGATAACTCATTAACTCTTAAAAGCTATAATACAAAATCACGTAAATGTTATCATGGGTGAAATGTGACTCCAGTATATATTTTTTTATTTTAGAAATAAAAGAAGTCAACAAAGTCTGATCGTGTAAATAATACTCGTAAAATTAGTGTTGTCAGGTTTTTAATAATATTAAAACAAAATCCGCATGAGGTGAACTTTTACCCATGATAGCCTTTAAGAGTTAAAATTTCAAAGTTGTGAGACGCAGATACAGTTCCCTACAAATTCCACGCATGGATATACAACGGATATAACATAACTTTACGGCTTTTACACGTGTAATCATATCCGTGTAATACATATTGCATTTCGCCGAAGAGGGAGAGAGCTCCCGTTGAAATTAGTATACGTATTTATGTTATCCGCGTGCATATTAAGCGCAAATAAATTTTCAACAAAACGTTGAACGCGTGAGTTCATGAACTATGGTATATCATTGCTTCCGTCGGGGAAACTGTCATTAAAGATGCGATCCGTTGCTTCGTAAAACTACTGCTGTCGGAACTGTAAATCTTAAATAGCCTGAAAAAAAACCAATAAATCTGGCAAATAAAATATAACATAAATGATGTTTTTAAGTCGGAGTTTCATTTAAGCGGTGAAAATTGAAATATCGCGAGATTAATCATTTACGCTTCATACTTAATTTTGCTACAAAACAATTACTAAAAATCTAAAATTGATACGTATCTTTTTTAAATCTTGATGCAGACCGAATTGATATTAATTTACATGCAGATATTCAAATAAAGTTCGAGCGCTAAAGTTTAAGGTAGTACTTGCGCGACAGTCTCATCCAAAAGTTTGAGTCTTATTATTGTAAAGAAAGTTACAATATGTATTTATAATATACATACAAACTTTCAAGTTTAAATAACATCTAATAAATTATATCGATTCAATGTTCAATAATAATTCAAAAGTAAACAATCAATTATTTTGGTTTACTGAAATAAATGTTTGGTTGCGGATGTAACTAAATATAACCTATATGCACACTCTCTAAGATTCTTGTATATTATAGTATACTATACATAAATAATAAAAATTATAGTATACTATACAAAAATAATAAAAATGTAGCACCGTTTAGTTGTGTTAACCTAAAACTTTGACGCTGTGTATTTGTGCGCATTTATGCGCTAAACAGTGAAAATGACTCCTCAATTAAGATAATTTATTAAAGAGAAAACTTATAGATTACGTACTTTGTTTAATTATATTTTCTAAATTAAACAGTCTACAATTGTGAAACTTTGTTAAAATAGTATATGTCTGTTCTATATCATACTCGGTTTTTATAACAATCTTAAGAATTGTACGGATGTTATAATTAAAAATCTGACGTTAACTTGAGTTACATTAAAGCCCCGTCTACAATACATGGAGTAAGCCTAGCGTAAGAAGTAAGAGTACCAATTTTTAAGTGACGTTTATATCCTTCTGCGCTTTAATTAGCCAAGCGTAAATGTAAGAGCTAGAATAGGAGTAAGAAATAAAAATAATTTATTTCGCTTACGTTCTTACTACAGCTCTTTTACACCGAAAATAGTTCTCTTACACCTACTCTTACTTCTTACGCCAGGCTTCCTTCATGTATTCTAGACGGGGCTTAATACATCACATGTTAAAACTGCACATTTTAATTATATTTATCTAAAAAACTAAACGGTCTATAACTTTCTACTTGCATAACAACATAAAGAGCACTTAAATTTACTTGTATTCAAAATTTTTAGCACATTTGTAAAAAACTTATTTTGTGCAATTACTACCTTAAACGCTCTCTAAATTGATGACGCAAAATAAACTCTCACGATATGAACGGTTTGTTATTTACCAGCGACGACAAATCTCACTCTCGTTGCGTTCTCTCCGGAAAGAATAAAAGTTTAGCTGTAGAAGAATTTGTTTGACAAAGATTTGTTTTGTCAAGTGTGTATATATATTTTGTTTGCTACAATAAATCGCGATACAGATTGCACCGTACAATACACAGATAGAGCCGCGCTCGAAGACATAATATATAATATCGGCGACATGACGTACGTAACTTTTAACAATAAAGCGGATCGAATGTAAGGTTTCTCGTTAAACAAAATTTCACGCTTAAGATAAATTTCTTCCTTGATTTCGGTTTTGTTTTGCACTTTAGATTGGCATATGACTCGTGTTATTCCGCTTCGTTTATCTCGAGTGAGAAAGAAGAACGTTCTTCATTGCAAATCTTACCGTGAAGATTAAACCGGCGTATCGTTGTGTATTTTTTGTATTTTCCCTTACCTTGCAAACCTTCTTCTTTAAGTATATTTTCCGTCCAAAGTGCGAGACGCTTTCTCAAGATGTGTCGTCAGAATATAACGCATAACTATACAAAAGAAGACAGAAAGAATTTGAGTTTCCCGGGCAAAATATGTTTATCCTACGTTTTTTCTACGTTTTTTTATTTTTTTATTTTTTTATTTTTTTGTGTTTTTAGTTGTTGTGTCTTCCCTCTCTCCACGTCTTCACTCATCTTACAAATTAAGATATAACAGAAAAAGAACCGTTGAATTGTTTTCATCTATGTATATCTGATGTGTACAGTGTTTTTCGGATTAGAAAAAAACAATGCTACATGAGTAGTTTGTGGGTTTAAAAGTGACGCCAAACAACGTCTTTTGTGAGAACACGACACATTTCCGCTTCGATTTTGAGCTTTAGTGTGTAAGCCAGGCCTGTCCAATTAATGATGCAATTTTATTGTTTACATTACGCGAGACAAGAATATTTTATTTTCTATCCACCACAACTAAAATATGCGCAATGTAGATATTTCAATTCGCGAATTTATCTTGCAAAAGTTGCAAAATAAATGCACGTTACATTAAAATTGTGTGCGGGAAGCAAAATATATGCGATTTAGGGGAGATCGAGGCACAAAGTGACATCTAAAATAAATGAGTAGAAGAAGTAAAGAAAAACGTACGCAATATTATGTAATATTGAATACATTATATATTAGTCCTTTAGCTTTAAGAAAAAATATTAATCTTACATATCTTTATAAAAAAAGTTATGTACTGTTAAGCACGATCATGCAAATTTGTCAACTTATTTTATACTCAAGATTACTTGTCACATGTCTCTTATATAGAAGAATTGTAAAGTAAATAAATTCTGTTTGTATGTTTTATTATAGTTAATAAAATTACATATCAAATATAACTATTTATAAAACATGAATAACTATTTATTTATTTAAAAAACAATTTTATAAGTATTTTTTATAAACGCTTACATTAAGTCTTTCAAACATATAGATAATACTTTAATGTATGAAAATATAATTACTTTTGAAAATGTATTTGTTTTGTTTGAGGTAACGCGCAGAACGGCAATCATTTTCACGCGCATAGGCATACTCGTAGTGACAACTAATCTTGTCTCATTTGAGAAAATTTTAACTTATCTCAAACGTTTATTTTTTGTAAAAGATATGTATATTTATAAACTATATTGCAATGATGGTAAAATAAATATAGGAAAAATTATCTAAATCTATCACTTTTTTTTTATACACAAGGTAAAATTGCAATCAGAAATTTTTAAATTAATAAAATAACTAAAACATAGAGATTAAAAAAATCTGCTCGCTATGTTCAAGTTTACAAAAATAGAAGTGTGCTAAATATCTTATGCCATGTTTCTATTAAAAGCTATTTTGTACACGTGACTAGCACGATAGTAGCAACCTATTATAAAGAAAAATATCTTTCTGTATTTAAGAAGCAAGATACTAACTGTGTGATAATTAACTCAGTATGACAACTAGCCCCGGTTTCCCCTACATTATTTCTTGATAAACAATTTACAAATGTAGCGAGTAGAAGGCAAAAACTGAGTTTTCAAAAACGAGTAGTGAGAGCTTAGTTAATTATAACATACAACCGCGACTTGTTTATATCTCGAGATTTTGATACGGTTTTGGCATTGACGTTACTATAATTGAATAATATTATCAGCACTAGTGAATAAGTCAGATAATAAACGTTGAAAAGAATACATATCCTATCTCTAAAAGGTTACTTTTACTTCACCGACGATCATTTCATCAATATAATCGGTTCACCGACATCATTTCATTGACACCGCATTTCGTCGACAATATTTACTCACCGACACGTTTAGATCACCGACAATGGTTTTCATCAACATCGAGCTTTGCCGACAATGTTTATAATAACAAATAAACATATAAAATAAATTATAGAAATTGACATTATCCTAATACTTTTATTTCAGTATTTTTTCTATCTTATTACATAAATTAGAACATAGAATAATACTGCGTTTTATTACTGATTAATATCAAAAAGTATATAAAAAAAATTATATAAATGATTAATATCAAAAATTATAACATCTTAACATTTATATGTTATAACATATATATGTTATATATGTTATTAACATTTATATGTTAATGTTATAACAATATGACATTTTACGCTCGATATCGATGAAAACATTGTCGGTTAAATGATTGTCGGTGATCTAAACATGTCGGTGAGTAAATATTGTCGGCGAAATGCGGTATCGATGAAATGGAGTCGGTGAAACGATTACACAAAAAAAAAGTGGAAAGTCCGAAAGACAAGACCATGGTATCTATATGTTTTTGGAGTCGCTGAATCCGAATCGGGGCTGGGGTCCGTTTGACCCGATCAAGTCTGCTAAATACTTAAGTTCTAAACTCAAAATACTCAAGTCAAGAATTTATACGTATTAAAATTTGAATAACAAATAAGATTAAAGAAAGAAAGCTTCAACTCTGAGCCAGAACAAGATCATTTTCCTATTATATTGTTCCTGTCTTTTTCACAACGTGATACAGCATGTATTCGTCGTCACAATGTCCAGTGTCTGCCACCCAGGGTACCTCCACGCGGTGACGGTGGGCAACGACTTTTTGTTCATTTTGTTTTGTCATCGGCTAAATTTCTGGATGAAGGCGTTTGTGCCGTCATGGTAGACACGGGAAAACCTGTTACGATGCAGGGATTAGGAACCCAGTATCGGCGATTGGTCAGAGTGAGCAAGCGGGCCCGCAATCGTCGTCATCATGCGACCGCAGCTGTTTGGTAGTAGGAAACTTGGCTACTGAAGAGTCCACTATTACAAGAATTCACCATCTAAGTTCAGGTGATCATGATCACTTAAGAGTATGTAGTATCATGAACTTAAGAGTATTTAGCAGACCGTTTGATCGGGTCAAACGGACCTCGGATTCGGATTCAGCGACCCCAAAAACATATAGATACCATGGTGTTGTCTTTCGGACCTTCCACTTTTTTTTATGGAGCTGTGTTATTGATGAAATAATTGTAGGTGAGGTAAAGGTAACTCTTTCTAGATGTTTACTTCAAGTAGTTCAACTCAATGATAAAAGAGACGATGTGACGCGAGCTATCGCATCGTCTCTTTAAAACCAAAGCAGCTACACGTGGCAACAACGCACAAAAGACCGATTGTTGCGACATACGTATATTATGTTGTCGAGTGTTCAACATTCAACCGGATATTGCTTAACTTCGCCTATAAGTAGAACGTTTTTTCTAAAATGCACATGTCACAACAATGCAAACTTACGGCCACTGCGTTGCAAAGTTAAGACATTCAAAATCGGATGAGTTTTTTTTTACGCTAATGTGTGCGCACGTGTGTCGTCAAAATATAAGAGACATAAACAATCTCGTACAATCAATTCACAGAAACTCATTAATCAAGCGCATAATTTATTAAGACACAAAAATGTTTTTTTTTTAAATAAAAAAGAAGTTGATATTAAATTTTCAAATGTTTCGCGTTTTAACACGTCTAAAATCTCTCGTTTTAATAAGAATAAGAAAAAAACGCTTTTCAATCTTTGTAATCTCTCTGTTTTCCTAAATACATGGAGCGAATGATTCATCCAGTAGTATAAGCTGCAATAACGCAGCCACGAGATACTTTAATGACGGCTTCTAATGACGTGCCATGTGAGCGACGCTCGATTTAACTAGCTCCCGCCTGCAAATTGCACAGCCTTATGCGCGCTTTGTTCACGCCTGTTCCTCCTGCAATATACGCGCGTGCAACGTCATGTCGTGCAATAAATGTTTTTTTATGAACAATGCGATTTTTGTTTCTCGCAATATCGTCACAACGTCATTGTTGTTGTTGTTGGAAAAGCAACTTCAATCAGAGCTAAAACTTTTGCGACACGTTTGTAAAGTGAGCAATTTTTTGCGACAAGTTTTACAAGAACGAAAAACGTTCGTATAGAACGCAAGCGATAAATGTTTACAAAACCAGAGGTCAATGACCTTGAGATATGTTGTCAAGGACACTATGAATAACAATCAAAAGGGTTTAGCCGTCGCTCGTTAGTTGTTGAAAAGTTAAGTCCAATTAATATTATTCGCCAATGAATGTCAAAAATTATTATTTTTTTCTTTATTATTTGCAATATTATACAATGTTAAGTATTTCTATTATTATTGAAATACATTATAAATATTATTCCTTGGTTTTGCAATTGAATATCATTATATTAGGTGAAGTAAAAAGTTCTGAGCGTTTTCATCGTCGAAATAAAGCAAAAAAACGCTCAGAACTTTTTACTTCACCTAATATGATATTTAATTTAGTGGATATATTACTGACATTATTGTGAAAAATTTGTCTACACGTTCCTCGTGTACAAAAAAACGACGTTTAAATAAGTAGAATATAGTTCCGAATGACCTCTGCTCCCGATCAATTTAAATTATAAAATTTTGCACAAAAATAATGTTGGAACGAATAAAGCGCGCGTAGTTCTTACTTCGAGAAATAAAAAACAAATTTTTTATGACATAAAAACTATATCGACTAAAAGCGATTTTTAATGTATTTCAGAATGATTCCTTTTCCTGATCGATCTGAAATTTTGCACAAAAATAGTGCTTAATGTGACAAATAAAGTGCGCGTTCCCACTTCGTGTGGACTTCGTGGGGTATTTTATATCATAAAAAACAGATTTTTTATGATATAAAAACTAAATCGACTAAAATCAATTCTATATGACATACATATGTAATATATAATCTACGAAAGATGTACATAGGAAATATTTCTATGATTACATTTATCTTAAGTTACATTTAATTTAATTTAATCTACTCTTAACTACTGTAACCTAAGTTTAATTTTTCTTTACACTTTTGGTAAAGTTGCATATATTAGCTATTTCTTCTTCGATCTTTATGAAACTTGGTATCCTTATATATTTTTCGTCACTGTAAACGAATATAAAAAAATTTTTTGTCGGTCGGAAATATTTAAGCCGCCATCTTAAAAAACATGTAAAAAAAGAGTTTTTTTATGATGCAGAAAGAGTATAGATTTTTAATGCAAAGCGAAACTGCATATAAGTGTAAAGGTGGATAAAGAAACTATCTCAATCGGATACGAGTGGAAACGGACACATGACCAGATCGATTGTACAAGATTACTTTTTTTATGGTTTTATGTTCGTGTTATGTAAGTGTGTAAACAGGGGTATTTTGCCTCTTCGAAAGAGGAGCTTCGCCTTGTAGAGGAAGGACTTTGCCCTTCTTTTGCATCCCCTCTGAATAATCATAAAAGAACGCCTTTTTTACATGTTTTTTCAAGATGGCGGCTTAAATATGTCCGACCGACAAAAAGTGTTTTCACATTCGTTGTCAGCGACTCAGAATAGATAAGAATAACAAATTTTACAAAAATCGAAAAAGAAAATAGCTAATGTGCAACTTTACCAAAAGTGTAAAAACACAACAATTAGGTTAGATTAGAGTTAAGATTAGATTAGAGTAAGTTAAATATAATCATAGAAATATTTCCTACATAGACGCTAATAAGCAATACAATGTCATCCCACATCGCTATTTTGAGTAAATTACGCCTTAAAAATAAAAAAAAAAAATGTTTGTATATATTTTTTTAAGATGTTTGTATATTTTTGATATATAAAAACATCTAAGTTTTTAAAAACACGATTGAAAAACGTTCTTTGATAGCTAAAGAAGCATACTGCATAAATATCTCAATATTTCAGGTTTTGTGGATTGACACTGTATTGCTTATTAACGTCCACATATTCTGTAGATTATATATTACATATGTGTGTCATATTGAATCGATTTTAGTCGACTTAGTTTTTATATCATAAAAAATCTGTTTTTTATTTTTCGAAGTGAGAACTACGCGCGTTTTATTTGTCACATCAAGGACTATTTTTGTGCAAAATTTCAGATCGATCGAGAAAAAAAATCATTTTGAAATACGCTTAAAATCGATTTTAGTTGATATAGTTTTTGTTATAAAAAAATTTGTGTTTTATTTCCCGAAGTAGAGACTATGCGCGTTTTATTCATCCCATCGAACACTATTTTTGTGCAAAATTTTATCAATCGGGAGCAAGAGTCGTTCGGAACTACATTCAATAAGTTTTCTGCTATGTAAAGTTTATGTTCCGATGTACAGGGTTGGGCAGAAAAACCTGACACATTTTAATAACCACTTGCGCGGCCGCTATTAATCGGAAGAGGTTGAAACTCCGGGAGA
>QVOB01022723.1:0-31893 GCA_014839585.1 Pseudomyrmex concolor
TTAGATTTCTTTCTTTGTTAGAAATAGAAAAATATGTTGCTAGATGTAGAACTTTGGATGACAGTTTTCGAAGTTATTCTATTATGTTAGAAAATTGTACTGTGGTTATAAAAACGTTAATGTCACTTTATTGACCCGTTTCTGTCAATATTAGTTAAAGTTGATTGAAGTTTAACTGAGTATCTCTCGTGTCTGCTCTCTTCTTTTATCCTATTTCTTCTATTCCTGCTACAAAAAATAACAATTATTGGACCTGTAGTTAATTTTTAATCGTCAAAAAAGTGACCTTATTTTCCATATTTATCTCACTAGAAAAAAAATCAGTAATTATGCAAACACGTATCACGTGTAAAGTATTGGAAGCAGAATATCAACTTTAAGGCAAGATCGTCGAGTTCGAAGAAGCAAGTTTCATGTTTTGCGCGCATTTGTCACTCTAGATCGTTCCTCACTTAAATGTTTGCGACATTCGTAAGTATTTAAGTTTCGTAAGAGCAACGAGGATATCTCTTATATACTCTCTTAGTATTCGGTTCGCACGGTATTCGTGCCCTCGGCTCTTTTCACTCATTCGATCTTGAGAGAGCATTTAAGAGAGACAGCTTAACGCGAGCGCGCACGCTCGGGTTACGAACTTCGCGAGACGGACTCAATGGGAGCGGAACGTCCGGGGCGGACAAAGCGCCCGTTCATCAGTCCCTCCTGGCAATGGCCACGTTGTGTCCAATGGTAAATAATCTGCTGGTAATAAATCTGGCAACAAAACGCGCGGGAAAAATACTTCGTTTCTCCTCTTTCACAGCGTCTGTTTTCAGCTGTTTCAACCGTCTCTTAAAGAGGACCGCAACATCCATGTCCATATGGGAATTGATACTCTGTTTGACTACTTAGCTTTTCACAGGGACGACGAGAAGACGAGACGAAAACCATACGCGTCAACGGTACATGTGTGTTTCTTGTGAACAGCGTAGCGTTTTCGACTGCGCGGATCATCAATTATTTCTACTTCGCGCAAGAATAATTTTGAATAATGACACTTTTCTTTCGTAAAAGAATGGATGTACGTAAAGCCGCATTTTTCTAGCTTCGTTGAAACTACGGTCGCTTAACGATCTCTCGAGGTGTCGGCCGTCGCATTCCGTTCTCCTTTTAACCGGAGCAAGTACTAAAAGTGAGGGAACAACGGAGGTGGACAAAAATCGTCCCGTCGAGTTTATCTTCGCGATAAAAGTTTACCTTTCGTTAGACGGAAGTACCTCGATTTCAGAAGGCACTTACGTGCCGTGTATCTCGCGCGCGGTTCTTGCGCTCCTCTCGGTTCCGTGATTCGCGAGAGAGTACGGTTGACGATACGCTACTCTCTCAGAAAAGCGAACAAAACCCAAGTGGCGAACTAGCTGAGATAGTTGCTGGTGGTGGTGGTCCCTGTTCCTTTTCATCTTTCCCTGGTATACTTACTTCACCTCTAATTACAGCGTAACTTCTCGAGGACGAGAACGATACGGGTGCGCGAGCGATTTATCGCAGTCGGCATATTGCCGAGATGTTTTCTCACCGACAATCTGGCCGGCAAATCTGGCTTCTTCCCGGAAGAACGGCGGTGGTGATGGTGGCGGCGAGGAACTTCTCCGCGTGAAATACGGCTTTGAGCGAGAGCTCGGCAAAGAAGAAGCGTCCAGGGAGCGGCGGATAGCGAGAAGCGTTCTCTCTTTTCTGCGCCGCTAGGAAAAGGATTCGCGGCGCGAGTCTCTCGCTCGACGGAGGCGAAATGCGAGTTCGCCGGGCCCTCGGGAAAAATGAATGAAAAATATTGTCTCGGACACAATGGCCCTGAATCTAGGGCGGGATATCCCCGGCGTCGTAGCCGACGCTCTTCACGGCAGAGGGTAAGATAAGGGCCACGAGAAGGACGGCGAGACAGAGAGGGGAGGTATTCTGGTCAGAGGAGGGGACGGGGGAGTTGTGGGAGTAAGTTATAGGCTAGGATTACGAGATTGCCGCGAGGGGATTACGACGATGGCTCCTGGGACGTCCAATCTCAAGGATAAACACTTTCTGACGTTCTTACGCTCAGCTGGCTCTCCCTCTCTTTAGCGCCATACTTGGATACCGTTCCTGGTTCCCCTTGTGGCCTTTCTGGTCGCTCTTCGCGTCCTTTGTCCTCCGCCATCATGGGACCATCTCTCAGTTCTTCTCCACTCGCCCCCTTTCCATCTTCTGCTTATAAAGAGCTCTCGCGGATAGCCGACTACTTGCGAAAACTCATTTCTCCCTGCGCTTTGTGCCCTCGTTTCCGACTTCACCCCGCCGACGGGCTTCTCGTGTTTTTGACGTGAACAGGCGCATCTATCGAGAAAGGTTTGGAAAGGACGTAATGAAGACCTTTCGCGCTTTCGCACCCGAGTGGCAGGACGTGCTTTTCGGTGGAGCGTTTGTCAAACATTCGTTTCAAAGTGCAAGGCGGGAAATAGTAAGGGGGAGCAGAAGTGAAAGGGAGAGAGAGAGAGAATCGCGATCATGGAATTTAAATCGGTTACTATTTGAGAAAAAGATATAATTAAAATTCAAGAAAATCTAAATTATTTGCAATGCAATCGTGCCGTTCACTTATGTATCATTGTGCGCGAAATAATACGTTTGTACATATCTAGTGATACTAGTTGCGCATTCATCATACTTATGGTGTTTCGAGGACGCTCATTTATCGTGCGAATACATTGTTTCGTAGCTGATCCTTGTTAACGAACGAGAATCGATTTATTAATAATTTAGTTTCCGGCATCTCGGCGAAGCATTCCGAGAGCTAATTAATCCATTCCGCGGAAATGTAATATTCCGCAGTACGTTGCGCGTTTGCTTAGGGAAGTAGATTACCACATAAACCAGTACATGCCGGCCGATTAATATTACTGCTTTTAACGATCCGCACTGTTCACTTAATATTTCATCAAACTTCGATCAGCGCTTCGGCGCGTTTGTTGGAACAACGATGCTGTCACGCGCCACACAGACAAAGTGTTTTATTATAGCAATCAATTTTTAACGACAGGCTGTCTCGTAAATTGGAATCGATTTTTCTCGTAACGTAAACACATCCGAGAATATTATGAACGATGGCGATAAGATACTTTATACATTCGTTAATTTGGCGCGCTAATTCCTTCTGAGCCATCGCTCAATATCCGAGAAAAGGAAGGAAGTGTGAGAAGTGCGTTTTGACGGACTTAGAGGCCCAAAGCAACGACCAAAAACTTTCTTCTTTCACCGCACGAGAGAACCATTTCCTACTGCTTTTACTTCACCACCTCTTTTACCACCTTCGCCGGCGCATCTTCGCCCTTGTCCACCATCCCTTCCGCCCGCACACAGCTCTTTCCCTCGCTCATTCTATTCTCGACGGAACTACAGAAGTTTAGGAGGGATGCGTCGGACCACACCGAGTTGGCTCGTTCTCGACTTAACCGAGCTGCCGATATATACCCGGGCATAATAATTCCCGCGCATATCGCGCGCGCGAGCTTTTCCTACGGTCTTAGAGCGGTGAATTCATTAGGAAGTTTTCCACGCGAGCGTGCATTCGCCGAGGCCGCGCGAGAATTTAAATTCAACGTTTAAAATTGGTATTTCTCATAAAACCTCGCGCGCCGGGAGATACGTACGAGGTGAGGAGAAACGGAAGGGAGTACCGATGACGAGAGAGAAATTTGCTAAAAAGAAGAAGAAGAGAGAAAAGTTGCAATTTATTATTCTGCAGCAAACTCCATCCAGACTAAGACCGCGCGTAGTACATGTATAAATATGTCTGCAAACTACAGTAAGTGATTTTCATTTGAAAAAAAAAAAAGAAAAAAAGTGGCGCGTAATTAGCGCGAAATAAATATACATAAGAGCTGTAATTTACTATATATATATATCATAAATATATTATATATATCATAAATATATTATAATTAATTTTATATAGTATTCTAAATTTCATTTAATATAAATTATGCAAATTATAACAAAAATTATATATATAACGTAAATATATATTATATATATGAATGTGATGTGAAAAAAAGTTTTGTTTTAAAACCAACGTGTGAGTAGACACAATTTTGGAAACTTTGTTAAAATATGCACTGCGCATCAGATTATATCTCATTGAGATTCATAATGTTATAAAACTCGGTTTGCAGCGCTTTCAATATAAGCGACTCATGTGATGATATAGTACTTATCATAACATGTAAGTAGATTACTCAGAAAAGACGGAAATGTATATTCTTTAGTACAGTATATCTAATATATCTAATAAATCTGAAAAAAGAACTAAAAAACACAAGATTTTATTACAAACTTTCCGTAAGATCATTACAGATTCAGAAATCAAAGTTAGTTTAAAACAAGAATAGCAATCAAAGTTAGTTTAAATATACTGTTAGTTCCAAAATGCGTTCGTACGGCAGAAAATAAAAGCGCTTATGAATTTTCAGTCGATATAGCGGTTTATTGACTTTAGTATAAATATGGAGAGACGACGGATAAACACGAGAGAAGCAGAAGTGAAGAAGATGCGATGGGGAAAAAATGCAAAAGCGGTGTAAAAAGTAAGGCACGTTGCGCGTCGCGGGAAAAAAAAGGATGGACGAAGGAAAAGGCGACGTGGTTGGAAAAGTTGAAGGAGATCGGCGCCTAGGCTTGGCGAAAGGCGCTATCGCTCGTGTAAGTCGCTCTGCCTGCAGCCGCGTAAACGCCGAGACTACGTAACGACGTAAACGCAATGCCTATAAATAAGGCGCTCGCGGCTAATAACCGGCAGCAGGCACAGCGGGCACCGCAATCCATTTAACTTCGCCGGCCGACTCTTCGCCACCACGTTATAAGGCGGTTCGCACTCCTGCTTAGTGCCGCGGGGGTGGTGCTTTCCCGAGGAAAAATCGGCAAACGACAAATTATTAGTTACAGAAATTAAATCCACCAATACAGAGCGCCAAAGGGAAACTCACAGAATTTTCTTTTTCAAGATGGTTTTTCCATTCTTTTTGTTCTCACTTACTTAGTCTTCGATATTCTGTACTTTGAATTAAATTTTTTCTCGAAAAAAGAGAATATCTTTGTAATAATTTTAAAGTAGCTTTAGTTTTACTTTTTTTTTTTTTTTGGAAAAATATACACAAAAGAGTGCAGAGTAATCATACACAGGAAATATGAGTGGAAAAACGTCAGATGAAAAAGCTGTGTTTATGCGGTTTGTCGCTTATCAAATGTACTTAACTCGTACGACACAATATTCCAATGGAGAACGACTGCGGCATATAGAATCCGTAAAGCTGAGTAAACAAAAGTAACACATGTGTGTTTTATCTCGCGACAAACGATTATCGTGTCGCTTTAGGCAAATAACGAAATGGTTTTAGCTATATTACATATTGCAAATAATTTTACCTTTGTCAATACGATGTATAATATTGTTTTTATGCCACTTCTCGTAAACTGCATCTCTCGAGAGCAGCTGCAAGAGATCTGCTGTCCCGGAGATTCGAAGTTACGTATCTTTCTTACTCTCTCGATGTTAAATCCCGACAAGAGTTCTCGAACGTGTGCAGAGGATACACGCGGGCTCTGTCAAAGAGCGCTCCATAGCACACATTAATACCACGATTAATTAGAGCGGCCGTGTCTCATTGACGGCGCGAGCAGAGCTTTCGAGTTCCATCCACTCAAATTAAATAAGGAGCTCCTTTTATACGCGGCTCTCTGCAAATGGCTCACTTAAGCCCCGATCATCCTTTTGTTATACCTCCGTAGTTTTCCTTCGTTAACGATGTCAAATAACGTTGTCTAGCAGTAGATCTCGTCTGGCGTTGTGAACACAGCCTTACGCTTCGGCATGCCGTATTCTGATGCTGTATGCGTGCGCGATGAGAGAGAGGGGAAAAGAGAAGAGAGAGAAAAAGTTGGGGAGGTAACATACGCCAACGATGACGAGAGAGATCGAGATGAAGAAAGAAAGAGAATCAGAAAGAGCGAGAAGGAAGTTGAACGTTAGGTAGATAGGTTGCGAGTGAAAAGACAGGGAGGAAAGACGGGGCGAGAGGTGTGCCGAAGGAAGGGAAAGGAAGGTAAATGCGTTGGTAGGAGCGGCAACCGGCTCGACTGGCAACCAACGGCGTGGAGCGAGCGATTTTGTTCTTCGTGATGCGAGTCTGATCCCGGCGTTTCTTTCGCTATGGATATTTGGCCACCCTATTCGCGATGCTTCCGTGAAAAGATAGACTCTATAGAAGGTTCGTCCAAAATCTTGAGGTGCTTTTTTACAAAAGTGAAAAAGAAGAAAAGAATCCAACTTTAGATTCGTTCTGTGTTCCTATCTCTACCTTCCATATAGCACATTGGATATTCTAAGAATATCTCATGGATATCTAATATAGATGTTGCGATATTCAGAAAGTATTCAGTAGATATTTATCGATGTGTTTTTGAAATTATGTACGTGAATGTAAGCATGTTTTGAACAACAAAATTTAAATGTTCTTTTAGTAGTCAACAAAGTAGAGTCAATACACAGAAAACTAGGTACGCATGTTCAATTAGAACAGGAAGACGCGATCATCTGTTTCTTTGTTACTGAATAGCGTAGATACTGTTCATAAAGCAGAATGTGAAAGTAGGACTAATGCTTGACATGAGCACACGAGCGAGACGTAACGTGCATGCACATGTGTCGCCGGAATACGCGTTTCGTGGCCGAGAATGTAAGTAACATTGTATCGTTATATTACACTAAAGTCTCGCGGAAATTAATATAAAGATGACTTCATGATTCTCAACCACGGACGGTGTAATTGCAAATGTAATGAGATACGGGCGTGGTATCAGGGAATCGAGCGTAAAAAGGGCACGTGTATGTTCGTATGTATGCGTAAAAAGACCACCACTCCGAAAGCCAAATAAATGGAAGCTTTGTGAAGATGGCTCGTATACGTCGCTGAGCAAATGAACGTGTCAGCCGCACGAATGTGCGGCGTCCGAAACGCCAACGCATACTTTGTATGATGAATTTCGCAACGGCGGAAAGGGCGATATTGAATGAAAATGGTTCCGGCTCTTTCTAAAGGTTCGCCGTGTATTGTAATTGGTCGAAAGCTACTCGGTTACGTGTCGTTTTTGCTATTAGGAAACAGTTTTGAAATATAGAGTAAGAAAAAAACAGAAAAGAGATATAGAGAGAAAGTATGAAAAATTTTTCAAAGAGAAAATGAAAGAAAAAGAAAAGGTGAAGAGATGTAAAGAAGAATCGGTGAAAATCCCGAGAATTCTACGCCACTGCAAGAAGTGGGACCGGTGTGACTGGTTCGCAGATGCGAGACCCTCGCGGCCACCTCAGCCATTCTCGGCAACATGTGGTCGAAGTCAGTAGCTGATCGCGCCAAAGGTGAAATTCTTCGTTATTATATCGTTTCGAGGAAAGAAGATCGCTCCAAAAAAAAAATGCGAGCTTCCTGGGTTCTTATATGACTTTTAAATAATAAACGATACTCTAAACTAACGTTCTATGACAAAAAGTTAATTGATTTTTCTTCGAACTTTTTAATATCATTCTTTGTTCGTTCAATTCACACGTTAGTTAGTAATTATTCTTATGTTTCGATTAGTCGTGTTTAAAAATTACTTCGAATAAAAGTTGATATATTCATATTATAACGAGTCGATAGATCGGCCAACACGTCGCACATCTATTCTCTTTGTTATATACAACAGATATGCATATGTTTTAAAGAGTGACTTTGTTATTAAATACACTGATGTACCATAAAGGGATTTCCTCTCTCATAGCTATTGATATTTAAATATTCGTCCACTCCCGAACAGCCACTCGAACAATATCCGTTTCCGGCATCCAAAATTCAAACGTTGGAAAAATAGCACCTATACGCGGTATCGCGATATTTGTCACGCTGACGTGACGTCAACCAGCATTGCTGCTCACTCATCAATTTTTCGATATTCCCCCGAAAAAGAGATATTCGAAAGCGTGTCACGGAAAATCCGGTTTCCGCATACTCAAGAAAACATCTTCAATAGCACGGAAACATCTTAGTTCCGTCACATGTAATTTCTTTATGACAACTGAAATTTATATATTTTTGCTTTTTTATATTTATGTTATTTTTATATATTATCTTTAAAAAGACAACACTACAATTGATATTTTACGCGATACGCAGAATAACACGACAGTATACCCGCAGCAGTAAAATAAAGTAAAAATAAATACTCTATTTTTATAAAAACATGATTGTATTTTTACTAGTATTTTCCGAATAGTTGGTTGGATTGAATCGAGACACATCGATTAACTGGATCAACAAACTGTTCTGTCTCTTTCTCTTGCGCTCTTGCTTTATAGATGTAGCGCGAAATTCTATTGTTGTATCAAACAGACATAAGTACATTGCAATACCTCGTCGTTAATCAATTCACGGAAAATTTCGAGGCAAAAAGATTCGAAAACCGATTCGATCTTCCATATCGGCATTTTTGACGATTTGTCGTTTTTGATCCCTTATCCTTGATATATAATAAAAAAAGAAAGAAATTTGTGTTTAAGATGTTCGATCACGTACAGAGTTTGCCGATTGAATACGATGGAAGGTAAATGAGGATCTTGGTAATAAGTACGAAATCGTGAGGGCACGCACGTTTCATGCTTTCGAATATCTCAAACACAGCAAGAATGCGTTTTCTACGGTCGATGGAAACCGAGAAAAACCGAATAATGTTTTTTTTTTTTTTTTTTTACCAAAACATGTTTTACTGTGAGAAAATACAAGTTACGAAGTTGGCAAGAAAATAAAATCGATGTTGATTCAGCTTCCGCGTTACATACCCGTGGATTGAGCGAAAAGTTGTGATTTTGACAGGTCGTCACGCGAATCGTGGCGTATATTTCGTCGCGTACAACACTGACGTAGCTAACGTATATGCAACTGCGCGCGTATACACAGAGAAGCGTGTATACCGGAAATCTGTGCAACAGGTGGCATCAAAGAGCTCAGCAGTGCAGTTTCGTGCAGTTTCGAAGGCGCATCGAGCGGACGATAGTAAAGACAATTTCGATCCGGCGCCAAATGAGATGAGATTAAATGGACTCATCGTTACGCGAAATTTGCGCTCCCGAATGAACCGGTCGCGCGCGCAACCGATCGAGCGTGTCGCCTCGACGAGAATTTTGATGACAAGATAAGACGTGTAATGTTATAACCACGTAGCTTTTTACTGCGGAACGCATCTAATTGCGTCGCAACACAAGAACCGCGATTAAATATAAAGACCTTGAGGCAAAGCGTGCGGGAAATCGAGTTTGAAATTGCTCAATGCGGAATTACTAAATGTGAATCATTTGACGAAGAGAAGGTGGGGAGAAACGCTTTTACGCAAGGCTATCTCTCTCGGGATTACGCGCGCTCGTAACAAGGACACGTCGAGATGTCGTAAAATCCGCGAAGCTGCGTTAAAAACCGATAGCTACTGTATCTCCTTTCCTTACGCTCGCCTATCGTATCGGAATAACTCGCAGTTTATCTATACCAGTGGTTTTCAATACCGGACTCTCGGTATTTACGAGTGCACGTTGTATATTTTATAATGGGCACCTTTCACTTCCGCTAAGAATTGCGGAAAAAAATTTATATATGTACATGTTACTGGTTTACTTTAAAAAATTAAATTTAAAAGAGCTAGCAGAGATATAAGACTTCTTTTAGTAAAAGAAAATAGATTGACCTTCGTAGAAATCAAACACGAGTAATTCGCACCGTAAACGCAAAATTGCGTGATTTTTTCAAAAGTAAGTGCATTTACTCCATTTCTATTTGCTCCGGACGGCTGTCTTAGTTCTACGACTTTAAATCGTCGGTTTCTTTCGGCGAAAGAATGGAGAAGGGACGGCATCTGGCGTGTCGTACTCATACGCGCACGAGTATGTCCCACGCTCTCGCCTATTGTTCGCGAGGATACACGTTCGAGAGGAATATTTTTCTCTGAGGAGACTTTTATGGGAATACTGTTAGTTTGAAGATACGGACGCGGCTCTGGCTTTAGAAATCATCGCAAGAAGCACCACGGTGAAAAACCGACAAAAACGTAGAATCAAAATACTCATTACGAACGACGATTGTGAGAAAATACGGAATGAATTCCGTTTAAGAAAGAAAAATATTTACGCGCGCCATTTGTAAATTGTTTGAGATTGTTACGATATATTGCGCGAAACAATCTGCAAAGAATATCGCTGTTTGGAATTTAAATTTTATTATTTAACATGGAATTTTTCTTTGAAATTTTAACGAGAAAATTTTAATCTAGACGTACATTCTTCTTTACTATGAATTAGCTATGAAAATATTTGACAACGAAGATTACAATATTTTTTGAAATTAATTTTCTCTAATAATGTAAGTAATAGTATCTTTATCTTTCCCTCGTAGGCAAATTTGACTTTGAGTGAAAGTTTTTGTTTTAAACAAAGTTCCATGTTTAATCTGCAAATCCCATACATATCATTACTTCTTCAACAGAATGAATACGTGATTTTCACCTCCCGGGCTCTTGTGCGAGTTCATGTGAAAAGCTCAGCGACGACTGCGAATAATCGAAAAGCTACTGCACTTGAGGAACGTCGTTCTCTCGCCGAAAAAGTGCGCTGTCAATTTGCTGTCAGCCATAAAAGGCGGACAGGGTTGTCACGCGATTTATCAAAGTAAAGCGAATGAGATTAAAGTTCGGACTGAAGCGTGGACGGGCGCGAGAGATGAGCGACGATAATGTAAAAGTGCAAGAGTGAAAAAGAGGAGGAGAGAAACAACGACGACGACGACGACGTCGTTGTCGCCACCGCCGCGTCGAAAGTTAGTCGCCGTTGCCGCGACTAACGCGGTCGCGCGTCGGCCGGCGACCCGTTCTCGCCCCCTCTCAGGTTTACCCGAAGGAGAAGAACGGAGGAGGGAGACTACCCGGGGTTCTCGTTTTACGAGGAGACAGGCGAGCACGCGAGCAAAGCACGAACGAAGTAAGTAGAACACGGGCATAAAGTCGTTATCGGGACCGGAGAAAGAGAAGGAGTTCGGCTTATCGCTCGCGGGCAGACTCTTTGACTTCTATCCGGGAGAGCGACTTGGCCGATTAGCGTGTCACGTTTCGACGACTCTAGATCCAATTATAGGGAGAGACGCGGCGGAATAGAGAGCCGGGTTTCTAATTTCCCCCGACCTGATCTCTAGCCGCGCACCCGATCTATACAGACTGCTGCATCGTTCGCGCGCGCCGCGCGCGGTATACACACTGCCTCTCGTTACAAAGGATTAACGTAAATTATTTCCCCCGATCCGTGCCGGATTACGTCGGGCTATCGATGTATCGCGTCGAGGTTTACGCCAGCTAATTTGGATGCATAGGGCTTCCACGATATACCACCTATCTTTCTGCAGAAGCGCGAAAGTGGCAGCCAGCTTGAACACGCTATTGTTCGATCGCGGATAAAAATGTGAAAATTGCGGCGTGGTCTATTCTCTTCCGGCATCTGTCATCGAGAGTTAGATTCATCGAAATGCACGAACTTAAATCGTTGCCGTATAAGATGATAAAGCGTCGCTAGGCGTCAAATTGATGAAACGCCGCGTGCAAGTAAGTAC
Organism: Pseudomyrmex concolor; assembly: GCA_014839585.1. NCBI lineage: Eukaryota > Metazoa > Arthropoda > Insecta > Hymenoptera > Formicidae > Pseudomyrmex > Pseudomyrmex concolor. The sequence continues at coordinate 11,679 of QVOB01022723.1, forward strand.
AGCATCCATCGAAGCGTCCGTCAGATCGTCAACGAATGAGGAATTGTCTGCCATGGCTGTCCGCAGAATGTCGAATATCGGCTAGATAATCCAAATCGAAAGGCGATTTTCACGGCCTTGAACGAGAATCCGGATCGCGCGGGCTGTTAGGACGCGCGGCACGGTTAAATTTAGCCCGCCAACGTCTCTTACAGGAAACGTTGAACCCGAGACCTTTCCATCCCCACTCGTGACGGTCGTGCCGTCGTCTCTTCTACTCTTCTCTCTTGTTTCGCGTCTCTCTTCCTCTGTCGCGCGCGCTCCGTTACACCTTCGCTCTCTGCATCGCGTCTATCCTCCTCTCTCGTCTCTTCTTTTTCTTCCCTTTCCGCAGGACGTGCGAGGGTGGACTATAGCTCGTCTAGTGTTTCTCCTCGGTTCTCTCCGTCCGTTCTGCGAAGGCCTTCTCGCAGCCCGCCGCCTCTTAGATAGAACCACGGATCTAGAAGCGTGTCCGCCAGAAGAGACTCCGCTCTCGCTCTCGCGCGACGAGAGATAAGCAGTTTGACGCACTTCTCTGCCGAACAAAGTGACGATAACGTGCAGCCGACGTCGGTCTCCTTTTTTTTTCGCGATGAGCGCCGGCGCGAGCGTGCGATTCTCTCGCAATATTAAAGTTTTATAGTTTTGCAACACATAAGAGGGAGAGAGAGAATTCCTCTTCAGATATTCCTTCCTTCCTTCCTTCTTTCCTTATCTGCATATTTCTCTCTGTTCCTCCCTCATGCCCCATCATCCTAGCTTTCTTTCTCTCTCTCTCTCTCTCCCTCGCTCTTGCGCCTGCTCTCGTTTCCTCGTCGCGTCATGCTCTCAATCTTCTACTCTTGAGGGTGATGCTTTTTTTTTTGTCGGCGGAGCCTGCACGGCCGAGGGCCGCGCGGTTGCTGGAAAGAGGACGGAATGAAAGAACTCCTTGTTAGTTTCCGAGCTTTCGTTCCACGACGGTTCCGAGCGCGTGTGGAATGCGAGGCGTATACGCTTTTCGAAATATATTACGGTCGTTTGTTATATCGACGTCTAACTGAAAAGTCTGACCGGATAATATTACGATGATCGAGAATACGCAGCGCAGGATTAGTGAAAGTCTCGGTTTGTAAATTACAACATTATCTCATTTGCATCTATGAGTATTACATGCAGAGAGTACATGTTTACGTACATGCCCCTATAGCTTACATGATCATTATATTATACGCATATATTAACATGCAAGATGTATATATGCAGTTCATTTCCGCATATGACTTCAGAGACATAGCTCACTCTCTACGTGATGATGATTACATATTTTCGTTTGATTAAAGGGTAAGAAATATGTGTGATTATGTATTATAAAAAGGTCTTTTTTTTATATAACAAAATAAGATAAAATTTACCAACTAAGGCATGACAATTGAGAGACTCGAGAATTTAAGTTCGCGAAAGCGAAATCCACTAAGAAATAAGTCGGATTATAGAGAGCGGAGTTATACGGAGTAAGTATAAAGTGTCAAACTACTGAAGCGGAATCGGAATACTTTGTACCACTTAGCAATGAGGTCGATAAAACCGACGACAAGAAGATAAAATATTGTGCGCTGCGAAATATATAATTCGCGAGAAAATATGACGATTACGAATCGGCCAGAAAATTATCTGAAGTTCGTGAGAGAGCGAAATCCAGCAGGAAATAAGCTGGATCATTGAATAAGATCCATAAGTCTAAAGTGTCAAACTGTCTCGAGGTGATATCGAAATATTTTATTTTATCCAGTCTAAGAAAAGTTCCATATATATATATGAAACGCGTGCAGATCTAACAGCGCGATTAAAATAGCAAGATGGATTAGAGAATTATTTTTTCCACGTTTATTCGACAGTTTTTGTTTTTGTTTTTGTTTTTTTTTTTTTTTTTTAGAAATTTTTCCAATACCAGCGAGAAGGTAATCAATTATATACAGATAAATCTCTATCTGAGCGAATCTTTCCAAGCAAATTTTAGGAACAATAAGCGCAATAATTAAAGGAAAGCCGCGAGCGAAACGTTAATGGATAAAGGGATGTCGAACGTCAGAAGAGAGAGATATCGTATTTCCAGGACGAATTTTGGAATGTGATTTACGACGCCGTGATATAAGAGAATGTGCGAGTTACCACCCTTTTAGACTTCGAGAATATAACTTGTCCTTAATGAAGATGTATGGCTGAAGAGTCAAGAATTATCCGGAGAGCGCCGATGATGCGATATAATACGTCGCATTAACTCGCTCCCGTATTTTTCACGTAAACTCGGTGATACGTTATATTTCGCAGTCTGTGATCGATGCCGCCAATCGAATATTAATTACAAAACAAAGCGAAATTCAATTTTGATGCAATGTTTGCGTTTTCTCATTTTTTTTTATTGTTCTCTCTTTTCATCTATTTTAAGTTTTAAATCTCCGAACGATTCCGCGCGCGCGTTTGATAAAGAATTTACTTTCATATGTAATAAGATCAAAGAGAGAGAGAGAGAGAGAGGAGAGAGAGAGACATCATTACTTGCTCTTCTTCCGAATCTTTGTAAAAGAAAGTAGTGTTTTATAAACCAATACTTCGATTCTTCTTATTTCCTCTATTACTAAATCGGATCTTCTTCGATTCGTAGTAAAACGTCAGGAAACTTCAAAGTGGTTTCTAATAGCGATTCTGCGATGTGTGTAAGATGTATTTATTTCGTATGTGGTCAGATTTCTAAACTCAAACTAATTTTAGCGAGAAGAAAGAAAGTCGCCGTTTCTTCCCGGAAACGAAATAATTTTGTATAGAGAAAAATGTCAAGAAATCGTTGTCGCAACCGATCATTTATATAACAAGATTTTTAAAGCTAATGTTACTAACGGTCACGTGCCGCATCGTAAAGTTTAAAGAGAGATAGGAGTACGCGTGTTTCTCGCAGGTAAAAGGGATCACCTCTGTAGTAAATACGGGTACGCGAACGTAAGTCGTGAAGGGGGTCTTACTATGCGTTCCTCGCCTGCGGCCAAGACAATGCCAGCGTCAGAAGCTGGCCGGTTCTTGACGCCTTGCCAGGAACGGCGTTAGATCTTTCCAGGCCACGGTAGTTGGTGTATAAAACAAGCCGCGATGTATCCCAAAGTGTCTGCCGCGAGCACAGACGCGCGATCGTTTGCCAAAACAGCGCTTTGATGTAAACCTCGTGTGCTCAGGTTTCTCGCAAAAGCGTTAATTATTCAACTTCTGTAGTCGCGAATTACGCGAAACACCGATTCTGATTTCTGCTCACTTCCTTTCCGGTGGATAGATTCGACGCAATTTAACTTGCGAATTCGAACTTGGAAATTCGAAGACAATCTCAAAAATCAACACATTATTCATCAGAGTATCTCAACTTCTATCAAGCTACTTGGCACGTTGTTGCCAATCGTAAATTGTTCAATGGAAAAAGGCGCTTTCAAGGCGAACGACAATCTCGTTGTTGAACAATGGTCGTAAAACGCTTACAGGCGCGCATGATAGAAACAGAGGTCGCATTGAGCCGTTCCTGACCCAGGGCATAACGTTGGCTAAGCAGCAGCAGGGACCCGGTTGCAGCACGCCGCGCGATGTTGCCGTGCATTCTTGAACAGCGGGTTAGTGAGAAGATCGTAGGGAGGAACGGTGGGGTGAACGGGGAACGCTGGGTCCGAACTGTGGTGGTGCAGGTCGCCTGGCTAGGTTCACGAGAGCGCGGTGAACGGCGCGTTCGTGCCTGGCAGGCTTGAGGTTCGCTCGACACGTGCAATGTTGCCGTGTTTCGATGAGGCCCCGCAGGAAAACGCTAGGTATATTTCGACGCGCGCGCCGCGATGCACAGTGACCATCTGCTAGGCCTCAGGGCCCTTGAATCGCTGATGGTTGGATGCGTGACTCGGCAGCCGCGAGACGAGATCGACGAGTTTTGTGCCAGCAGCAGCGAGAGAGGCTGCGGCGTGGCTAGAGGCCATCTTGTATCAGCTCCCCTCTTCACTATATCCGCGTCTTTCAGCTTGCATCGTCGAAGGAAACACACACTTTGTCGTTCCTTTCTTCGATCGATGGCACGTCTGTCTCAGGCGATGAACTTTGCCTTTTAACTCGTCCTCACTTACGTTCATTTAAAACTTAGGCTTCAACGCGAGCGATTAGACGCGCGACGTCATTATCTTCGTCACAGGCTGCAGCCGCTGCTCATAACCCGGGAACCGTTTAAATTTTGATGGCGCGGTGATGCTTCCGAGGGAAATGTCTAATAATTATCGTTGCGCCTCGATGCCGTCGTTACTTCGGCATGTCGGACGTTATTTCTTATTTTTTCGTTTACGATAAGGAAAATCGTATCTTTTATATCGCGAACGTATTTATAACCACGTCATACGGTTTAATCGTCGTGCGCTCGGAAGACACAAATACAGAGAGAAGCCTTAATCAGCCGTTAAGTATATCGCGTTAAAAACACTGGGGAAGAAAAATAGGGTCATAGGAAGTACACCTGAGGCGCGTAGCGCGCCATGCGGCCATCCTAAGATAAAAATGGAAATTGCACGACGGACGGTGATGATTTTCCGGCAGATAGTCTCTGATAAAAATAAGACGGCATAAACAACACCAAGAAAAACAAGACAGACCGCTCTTGTTTGTCGAGATAATACAATTTCGTGACAGAGTGACTGGAATAACAGAAGAAGAGAGAGCTTCAAAGTATCGTCCAAAGGTTAACCCGTTTATACGAATTGACTGTACCAATGACTCTGTTCTTCCAATTTAAATCAGAGAAGTTTTTGATGACTCGACACCTCTGAATCTCAGGTGTCTCTTTCGCTGTACGTACTACAAGATCGACGGTTACAATGCGTAAGGGATACGGGTTCAGTCGTGTACCGTTATGTCGTTCAGGCGAGACGCACTCGATACAAGTATGCCATGCGCGCTGCCAGGAGGTCATCTCTTTCCTCGTGTCGCACTTATCATGATGATCACAATTTTATTAGATGGACGTATAAATAAAATATAAATGAAACTTATTAAATCTTTTCCTCAATGTCGATAAAATATTCTTGATTTTTTATGTTATGTGTATATGTAAGAGAGCAATCTAGAGATTTAGAATATTAATGTGTTTTAAACAGCTACATTTGGATTATTTGCAGAAAGATAGAATTTTGTATCAAATTCTTAATTTGATTTTTCTATTTTATCTTTTCGTTTCTGTTTTTACTGTGAGACACATTTCAGTATTACAAACACTCTGTAAAATATTCGTCAAAAAAGAGATTTTATAAGTAAAATAAGTGAAAAATTTTACAAATAAAAAATAATTTAACACAATTAAAACTAAATTAAAATTAAATTAAACTTCTAAACTTCATTTTGATACAGATAAAAACATTTACAATTAAATAACAAGATAATTGTTTTTTGATATCAAATTAATCTGTATATTCAGCGCGTGGTATTGTCGCGGATATTTTCAAGTTTTAAAAAATATTTTTTTATTGTTTTTTGAATATGTGCTTGTATCAATAGTGTTTTCACTAAACTAGAAATTTTTATGTTTCTAAACTTTTCAATAAGCGTAGTTTTTTTTTGAAATCACCACGTATTTTTTTGGCCGTAAACAACTATTTGTATCGTCCGTCTCGCGAGATTCAATCGTTGATTCGAGGAATCATTGTTGCTTGCGGTGAACATGGACGAGTGAGCGATTGGCAAGGAAGCATCGTTCGCGAATTCAAAGCCGGCGCAGGATTTGCGCGTCCAATACGCGAATCGGAACGCAATTGTTGCCGCCACAACTATGCCAGCGATGCTTTATCTCTTTCTCTCTCTCTATTTCTCTCTTTCAGAAGAGGTCCCCCTCGCATAGAAACCAGAGTAACGGGCAGATGCTTCATTAATACGCCGATCGTGAATTGTTACTATTTAATTAAATCGCATTTTCTGCGCGCTTTCCATGACTTCGCGGATAAGGGGAGAGGGAATGCTTCGGCGGCTCGTAATTAAAACTGCGGCTCCTCTTGTTCCTCGCTTCGTTTGTTTGCTCTCTTTGTCTATCTTTCTCTCTCTTTCTTGCTATCTCGTCCTAAACGACGATAATGAAGTCGCTGATGTCAACGCCGATCGATTCTCAAGATGGAAACGTCTATCCAGCTGCGAAAAATTACGAGATCACACTTAGGATGACGCATTCTAAATAAGCGCGGTGCTTGTTTCCTCCAATGTTACAGATCGGCTCATAGAATACGCTCACGACATATTTATGGAATTTCCAATATGGATAAAACTTTTTAGGTTTGAAAAGAGAAAGTTAAGGGAAATTATATTGAAAATATTCCTAATTATATTGAAACTTCTCTATTTTCGAAAGAGAAAGAGAAGAAGAGAGATAAAGAGAGAGAACTTTCGTAAGTAGGAACTGTAACGTATGAAAAAAGTATTTCAGACAAAGCATGCATCTAAATTCTTCGAACAAGCAATGTGTCTTGGAAATTTTCGAGCGAACGTAAATTGATTTTAATAATTTCTGTTATTATGTGGGCAACTCTCTTGAATTTGATCAGTCTCTAACGAGAAATTTTTCGAGCTGTACTCAAAAGACGTACATATATATGATGCAGCTCGCGTATGTACCTAAAAGCAAGAAGCTCGTTCAAGGCCAGTGGAATGCATCCTTTTAGCTCGAAACTTTTCACTCAGGGGAATTTTGAACGTTCGTTCGAGGTGCAGCGACGCTAGTCGCTTTCTGCGTTAACCTAGGAAGTATCATCGAAATATTCATAAAGTAAATACGGTGTGTTCGCGATATATACATATCTAGAAATTTATTATAAATAATAAAATATCAATTTTCCCATCGGATTTAAACAGCTCGCCGAGATTCAAGTTTTGCCTTGGCAGATCTTCGACATGGATAAGTTGGACATTCTTACGAGCAATTTTCTCGGCGGACTTTTACGGTATCGGTTTATGCAATTCGCTGTTGTGAATTTTCTACATTTTTCTTTGATACAGATTCACGTTTTATATTTATCTTGCACAATATTGTCAATTGGATTAGTTAATAACAGATTTTCAGTTTCTCGCATTGTCATGGTAACGATCGCGTCTTTATCTTTGCCAAACTTTTACGATGACGAAGTCCCGCGAAAATGGCGCGCATATGACTGACGATTTTATTCGTCGAATTTTCTTTTCAGAAAGATGATGTATCGGAACTATCGATAGTGTAACTATGAAAAACGTTTGCTCGCACACGCACGCGGCCAAACGGGAGTGGGAGGTCAAGAGTCAGCTGAAAGAGAGACGAGAGATGAAGAGACAGGCCCGAGGTTTGAAAGGAGAAAGACGGGGAAAAGGGAATCGCGATGCGTTCGCGAGGTCAAAAGGATCTTGACGGGGTAACGAACCGTCGACGACAATAACGAGTCGAATACTCGATCGAGTGTATTTGTGCGCCTGCTGCATGGTATTTTTTCGAATGTGTAGGACGCATTGCGGTTATCGGTCTATCGTCACCGCGAAGGCGACCTCGGTCTCGGAGAAATAAAGACTCGATTGTACGTCTCGAACCGGCCGAATCCTCTTCCCGATGCAGTGAATCATAGAACCGCGAGATATAATGTCTCAAATAGAATTTTTATAGAAAATCGTAAATGCATTCAGAAAATCCAGCACACAACAAACCGTGAAATCACGCCAAATACGAAGGTCTTTGAGATAAAAAGAGAATCTCTTATTATAGTAAAAAATAAAAAAGAAACATAATTTTATAATAGAAATTTCTTCTTAAAATAAGTGTATTTATCTACTTGATGTCTTTTGTTGCAATAATTTTCTGATTAAGTTAAAAGCTATTAAGTTGCGTCGTATTTTTTTTTACGTGTTGTGTTATGTGAAATACCAATTGCACTAAAAGTGCAGTTTCACGATAATATAAAGTGAGTAACGTCCACGTTTTAGAGGCACTGACGGAGAAATCGGTGTCGACGTATTTTTCTCTCGCGATAGCAGAATATTAATCCCTCGCGATTGCAAATGGGCTTAAAACCATGTTCCGCGTTACAACGTGTGCGAGATGCGTCGCGTGCAACCGGCAGAGCGCGTATGCATACAGCTGAGCATGCGGATGTGCAAAAGCCACGTATTTAATCGGCATTTACCGGTATTTAATCTCACGAGGTTGGCAACGAGCTGAAGTGTCGTGAAGCAAATGACACGTAATGACGCGGCTGCCACTTTGGTAGGATGCAAAAATTGAAGCGCGCATTAGAGCCGCTCGCAAAACGAAAATCAAAAACGTTTATTGGACGAATATTACCGTAACTTCAAGTGGCGATAATGCGCTTGAACTTTGCCCGAACATTTTTCAATATATTTTGAACATCGATCGCGTAATGTAGCGCAGAGACAGCGGCCGGATTCGTGCTTTGGACCTGCGCCAGATTGCGCTTGGCTACCGACATTTGAATCGCATAACTTACAAACAAGAACAAATTATGTGCATATGATTATTGTAACGAAAGTCTTAATGAGAAGCATGCACGTTGTGCATGCAAGTTCTTTTGTTTTTTATCCGCAAAACACAGCTGACGTTATCGCGTACGACAGTCGGTTGATTAGCTACTCAATTTCCGCGTGTATCCGCCTTATCTTCAAGTGTGGCAAAGACAGACGATTGGCCGACGTGAGATACGAGTTGCACATACGTGTCGCAGATGCAGCTTGTGTGCGTGAATGTATCAACAATGGCGAAACTGCGACCCATCAGTGTTTCTTTTCTTTTCTCTTCGTTCGTTCTTTCGACGCTCCCGACCCGCTTTAGCATGACAATCCGAACAAATTGGACGGCTCAATTTGAGCGAATTGCAGCGACGAGTTTCGGCCAGCTTCTCTGCGCGATCTCGACCGGCACTACCATCAACCCCCAGATTTCACTTTCGCTTCGCTACCTCGAATTAGACTAACTCGCTCGTGTCGTTCGAAGGCCGAAAATTGGTCAAACCGCATTGTTGCGCGAGCGAGCGAGCGAACGAACGAATGAACGAACGAACGAACCACGCTCTGTCACGCACCGTTGCACGCATAATCGGCCACGATTGACTTTCTATGTACGTAGTTAATTACCGGGCGTTGATCGCGAGGATACGCGTGCAGTTAAGCTTCAAGTCCCTCCTCTCTTCCCCTCATCACGAATAATGCATTTTCCATTAGGTCGATTAGAATGTGAAGCGATCAATGTGCGAGATTTAAACATTCGATGGAGATGACAATTGTTACTGATGCAAATTTGTGACCATATCATATATTAAAAAACAAACTTCCACACATATTACTTTAGGATAAACGACTTTTTCGTTATCAATAACGAAAGTCGATTCTGTTGCAGATATTTTTTAAGTATTGACCGACGAATTACTTATATTATTTGGCAAAAAATATTTTTTAATATACATGTAGGTATAAAAGAGAACAAATTTTAATTATTGGAATTTTATAATAAACATATCTACTAGCTTTATAGAAACTCATTAATGAATGCAGGGTTGAAAACTTATATTATGAAAATTAGCTTTACCCAATTTAGTATAAAAACATTACACATACAATATCAGGCTCGATTTTGCGCATGTAATGTACGATATAGAACCTGATTTGTCAGTTAAGAGATTAAATAAACAATTATTCCACGAATAATGCTATGGCGCATATTTTATCATTGTCGAATTTAGTTTTTGTTAAAGTCCACTGGTTAATTATCTATTTGGAATTGATTGAAGAATTTTTTCGAATTTGTATATATATATTTGGTTTATAAAATTTTTGTAAAATAAACGTAATATTTACTAAGAATGATTAAGGTCAACTGGCCAAATACAAAGCGGGATCCACTAAACTTAGCCAAAATAAATTGGTATCATTTATAAAACTAACATACTGTATGACAAATTTTGCTCCTACATGTCGCTAACAAGTTACATAATCCAAGACAATACAAACATAGACATAAATATGAAGGACACAAGTTGAATTTACAAACGTAAAGACCGACATGTAAATAAAACCAGAAAATGCTATAAGTTTGTTTTTCTAAAAGTGAGAAATACATGTCATATTCAATATAATTCAGTGTCGCTAATAATATTCAATTATTCTTTTACTGTTGAATATTAATAGTTTCAGAAATAATTCGTTTTGTGATTTTATCGATACGAGGCTAAAAAATGTTTCACCGTATTTTTACGTAATATTTTCTTTTAGTGCAAATGTATCGAGAGCACAGATAAACGTAAATAAATATATAAAAATAATAGACGTGTGTACGTGTGTACATAGCGCTGCAACACAGCTGACATAATTGCTGGCAACGTTTCGGAGATGAATTTCGTTGCCAAGAATATCCTACGTTGTCATAGTGAATTTATTCTATTAATAACAAGTTGTCACGTTCTCCACGTCGCGACTAGTTTTAGGTACGTCAAATATTATAAATACATTATCAAGAGCAAGACAGATATCAGTAAAACAACTAGAATGTACCGAACAATATCAAATTAACGTAATTGAAACATGCATACGAAATTTATAACAGAAAATTAAAAAGAAAAGTGTATAGCGCTTTGATATTATTTCTAGCTGAAGAGCTTCAATAACTTGCTTGAAGAGCTTTGTCTGAAATAATGCGAAAGAGTACGAAAGAAAAAAAAAAGAAAGAGAATACAAAAAGTTCTCTCAATGTCATCGAAATATCGTGTTGTAAACAATTAAGTTTTCAATATCTTTTGGCAATATTTCTTTGATGTTTATTGACCAAGCGGCAAACAGTAAATATTTGTGGGCGATAATATTACCAACGTACCTTGCTCGCCAACGATGGATGGTATTTCGCACATATTTGTGAACAGCGCATGCCGATGCATGTCAATGCGAACATGAACGCTTTGCGCGACATTCTCTCTTACAGAGCCTATACAATGTTATCATAAAGTCTTTCGTTTTTTGTCTGGCGAGATAAAACTGAAGATAGCGATGAGAGGAGCCAAAGTCTTGGGATTCGGGCAGGCTGATCAGGTAGCGAAGGACAGGTGAGCATCCCAAAGGTAAGTATAAGGGAGGCGTTCCCGCCTGTGTTTCCGACATATTTTCACAACGTAGATCTCCGGTGTCTTGCGCTTCTCGCAGAGATAAAATTTTATATTCGCCTTTGTTCGCTAAAGATAAATAACAATTCGCAAGCCAAAAGATTAAAACTTTGTCAGACTAGCGATCATCAATTGAGAGCGCGAGAGCGACACGCGCGCACCTTGTAAGATACGACGGTAATAAACGTATTACATAATAAACACGCTCTTCCCTCTTCCTCCCACCATTTCTCGAAGCATTCCTTCAGGACGCGGGGCGACGTCAAACGAGATTATCATGTTGGTGGCAGCTCCCTGTCGAGTCTTATTTGCGGCACTCGACACAACCGAGCAATATATGCTAGTCGATTTATTTTATCACGCATGAAAGTGTGTTGTTTCATTATTTTTTTTTTTTTTTTTTTTTAATAACGAATCCATTAAAATTGTTTCGACATGTCCGAAATTGATCGGATCGAAGTTCAATTTACATGGTCGCGACTGTGTAACTGGGCCACCGTGATCGACATTTTATGATGAGCCCCAGCCAACCACCAATGCAAAATACAGTTTTAATCTCCGCAACGGTTTATCATTCACCAGTGGCGAGACTTTCACTGCATCAAACGCTAATTTATGCTATCATGCACGTTCGAACTCCGCGGCTACACAATCGACATCGAAATAAACAACACCATAATATGCGCGATATAGGTACATATCGGGGTACTATGAGTCTATTTCTGGAGATTTTTTTAAACTTCACTTCGGTGTTGGCGCTATCTTTTTTCCAAATTGCGAATCTATGCAAATCCATACGAGTCTTTTATAAAGAGACGCTTTTATTTAAAAGAATAAAAAGTGGAAGATTAATGTGTTAGAATCGGCAAACCCGACTATATTTATAAAACTCTCGAGCTTGCGATAGCCATCGCACCGGAATTGCGACTAAACACGCAAAAATGTTAACGATACATCGAAATACTGCTTCGTTCCTTTTTTTGACTATATCAATATTTTTCTATACGGGAGTTTTTTTTAAAGGTATCAAAATAAACCTTAGGCGAATGATAACACAGAAAATTTGTGTAAAAAAAGAGAAATTTGTAACTAAACGTTGTAATTTTCTATCGCGTTATAACTCGGGATAACGGATGTGAAAACTGCGAATTTGCGAACGACGAACGCGATGTAAGTGCAGACTCATCAAAACGGCGTGTTTCGAAGTCGTGTGTTATTACGAACGCGATCCATTAAAAACACACTCCCTGTTCAGGGGGTTACGGTCGTGCCGTATGTGCTCGCAGCAGGTTTATGCTCTTCCGCGGCGGTGCAGGCGACCGGCCGAAAATGCTTGGTGGTCCCTCGAGTAGAGCTCGCGGGAGAAAGAACCACCTGCCGTAGAGGATCGGTGGGGGAAACTACCGTCGCGCATCTCGTCCCCGCCGTTGCTGCCATCGTTCGCTCCCGCACTCTCTACTGGAAACCAACATTCGTCGACACCCTTCTACCCTGTCGCATGGTTTCCCCACTATGTAACTACCACCGTCGTTGACAGGGTTGGCTCCTGTTCCATTGACGCCCCGAGCAATGCAGACAAACTAAGCCGAATAAACATTGCACGAAAATGAAAACATCAATAGAAGAGAACGTAGATAGAAGATTTAAATTAAAAATTTACACAGACTATCACGATAAAACATACGATCAACTTCTGCACTTGTACGATTAAAATAATTGATAAAATTTGCAACAATTTTACAGATGAAAACTTGAAAAAGAAGTACATAAAGTGAGAATATATCTCAATGAAGAAGAAAATTAGAAAGGCCGAAAAAGTAAGTCTACTCTCGGTACACTATAGTCATTACCATGTACGCATGAAGCAAAATTGGCCAGAGAGAAGAAAGACAGAGAACGTCGTATTAAGTAATTAAAATAATTAAACTTATTCAGACCCAGCGCAGCCATATGGGTGCCGATTAACAGACTAAAATTGGAGAATTATGTAAATTTTAAATTACCTCTTGTCAAAATTAGTCTGTCCGAATACATACGTTATTGCTGCTAGTATGTTACGTACACATTTCATTCATTCGTATCACTTTCCGCGATGCTTATTCGCGACGATATTTTTAATTGAAAGTATGTTTATACTAAAAGTTTTGTTATATTAAGCGTTTTATCGAATCTAGCAATTCAGCCTATTAATGTTACACGTTTGTTTGCACTTCAATGTAGGATCGAGCAGATCGATTATAGTAAAATTCAATTATATTGGCACGCTATTAGTTCTTTTTCCACTTCTCCTGCAACGTTGTGCTGTGCAGACTCTATCCTGTAGAGTAATATGAATCAAATCTAAAAATGTGCAAACAATAATACGTTTTAATCTTTTGTTTTAAATTCCAATTTAGAATATCTGTGTTCTATTTTTGTAACTCAATCGTATAATTCTAGAATTGCTCCGTATTTCCCGGGAAATATGTTTTGCTTGACAGAACGTAACCGGTGATAAAGACCTTATAAAAATGTGCCACTTTTGTTAAATTCCAGCATTGTTTCAAGAGAGGAAACGTAATGCACCCTCTCAGATAACCAGAATGCACTATTACAAGCGAGTTGAAACAGTTCCTAATGTCGTCCAAGTAGTTCACTTACGGTATATGTCTCAAGAGAGGGCCATACATGCAATCATATTTAGAAGTTGCTTACTCTTATTTGAAGCTATTTTATATAATAGTGAGAGAATAATGGCGCGGAACAATAATAATAATAATTAACAAAGCAAAACTTTCGCAGTGATGCGACTATAAACAGTTCTTCTTTTAAGTTGCATCTGTTGTTCACCTCTTATTTATTCTTTCGTTATCCCTCTTTTTTCTCTACTTTCTACTTTTCTCCCACCGCATGTAAGAGCGTAAGAGCACCTTTGGGCAATCTTGTCGAAACTCCCGAGAGTTCCCGAGGCAAATTGAGAAACCCTGTGGTAAGCGAGTTCTCTCACGGACGAGTCTCGCGCGTTAGCGCCTCCTTGCACCTGCAGGCGTGCATCCGGCTCTGGCCGGTTACCACCACCGCCTCCACCGTCGACGTTGCACTCCGCCACCGCGGCCGGTTGTGTAGTACGCCGTGGCACACTATGCGTGGCGGCTCGAGTGCTTTGAAGAGGGGGGTGAGAATCGTTTGGTGGGGGGCAACGAAGGCGCGATGAGATCACAGGCTCAGTTGCCGTGCGACTGTCGAGAAGCGCGCTTTTAGTGTCGACGGATGCGCGCAATATAGTTTCTTGTTAGTTTCAGTTTCGCGCGCCAAGCGTCTTCTGCTCTACCTGGAATTTCTATTTGCTTTGTTCGGAACTTTTAACAAAAACTCACCAGGTATTTTCCGTCGCATTGTCCACGTCACCGTATGGTGCCTCTCGGCATCAGTGAGATAAAATTCTTTCGTTAGAACGGAACAGTCACTGGCAGAAAACGTAGCGAGAAAGAGTCTCGATTGAAATCTTCAATCGCAGGAAGCTATTAATACGTCAGGTGCACGCGGTTCACGCACACGTATATATACGTGCACACATCCCACCGCCCCGTGCGGGAATGGAGTCTCATCCCCGTGCGCGCAGTTGAGCGATGATCGCGCGTGAATCGACCGCGAGAAGCGCGTCGTTTTTTCCGCCTTATGCATCGCTCGATGCAAGCGTCACCGCTGGCGTAAGATACTCGCCGGTCGTGAATATTTCCTCAGAAACGACGAACAGTTGCGTGCGGTAGCGATTAACAGTAGCCGAGGAGAACGGGGAAAAAAAAAAATTTTTAAGACGACATTTCAATGCAACCGAGTGTGATGAAGAATGGTGCAGCGTGCGCGCATTTCGTGCTCGCTGTCGATGCGAGTGCATTTCCGCAGTGAACATCGTTCGGATGTGCGTGCGTATAGTGCTTTCGGCCTTTGAGAAGGCCGAATTAGTGAATGTATATTCACCTAGATTTATAAGGTGATATATCTCTGATTGACGGTGTATTATATATTTTATTTGATTATCGCCACCCCGACCTTGTCTGCTGAAAGTTTCGGAGTTAGAGGACGAGAGAGCGCGGAGTGAGAAACACGTGTGAAATTACTATCCTCGGGTGAAGTTACTCCCTCTAAACTCCACTTCTCTCTCTCTTTCTCTCTCTCTCTCACTTCCTGTAACCATGGATAGAAAGCCGAGGACCAGGATCAGCCGCCGCACGCAGATCGCGATAATGAACCTATTGCTGCTCTGCACCGGTGAGTACATCTGGTCCGTTAGCGAGTCTCCTAACGAACACGCCGCACACGGCTGTGATTAAAAACTAATTCCGTCGAAACACCGGATGAGAGTTAATTAATGAACGATTCAGATACGAGGATTGGTTGACGTACCGCTCCCCATATAAATATCGGATAAATTGATAATTCTGCAGCGCAATGCAACACCCGCGGGATGAGAGGAGTAAGAACGCGAAACCGGTATTTCGCCGTATGAATTGCGTGGGCTGCGGATCGCGGTACACTGCGGTATATCGCGAGAATGTGAAAAGAGCGTTGATGCTCCTTCGATGTTGCATCTTTGACGTCTCTTCGCGAATATTCTTAAAGCAAATTATTTACCTTTCTAAATAAATTGTAATTGTATTTAAGTTCTCGAATTATTTTTCAAATATGTTGAAAGAAACTTTAACGAGGAAAACATGCTGTTAAAAAAATTTTAAAGATATACTAATGACCTTTTAAATTATACAAAATGCCGAGAGTTTCTCATCGTGTATAAAACGTTAACTACAATTCGCGAATTCAAAACGATTGATCGCATATCTAGTCATATAATGCAAAAGAATAGAATAGACATAAAAAGCGGCGGTTTTACAAAGTAGAGCGAAACTATATATATATCTCTACCTCTACTTACTTAATTTCTAAGGTGGTTAAAGAAATCGAAGGTGTGCTATAACCAGATCAGCTGTGAATCGATTAGGAAAAATGTAGCGCGAAAACAGAAATATCGCCAAGAACACGAAAGTACGCTTTCTTTGGCATGTTTCTTATCTTCCTTACGTATAAACGCTAATATTATAAAATCGACATTCCAGAGATGTGATGAGCAACTTTCAAAGACATTTCTTTTGCTATAAAAGCAACTCTCCGTTCTAACTGAATTAAAGAACAAAGAAAGACGTCCGCGCGCATTCACTGCTACAGAGTTTAAATATTCAGACTTCGAAAAAAGTAATGTGGCAAAAAAATTTTTGTAATAATTGAAAAGACATTCGGTAAAACACGATTATTTTATCAAGAATGATATTAATAATAATTACTTCTTGTAAGATAAACGCAAATTTAAGTTTCTAATTGGCATGAAACAAGTGTGTTATTAAAGTACAAAGAACATTTTACGCAGTTGTTGAATGATGTTAGAATTCTATTTAGTTTGCTTTTTCTCTCCGTTCTTTTTTGTTTTTTTTTTATATCATTATCTACGTTGTTCATTTTTTAAATAAATACAATCTTTATTTTTTTTCTAACATCAGAACGAATATCCGTTCTCTAATGTTCATTATTTTTTATACGAAGTTTTCTTAGTTTTCCAATAAGATTTTCGAAGGAGCTTTTGTCAACCCTGCTGACACTTATCTCTGTTTCTCTGTTTATGTATGTGCTGAATAAAGTTATTATTATTACATATAACTTTTTGAAAATGTAAGTCGAAATTTGTGCAACATTAAATTTTGTGGTAATATAAAGTATTACTTTAACGACAACTTCATCGATATTACATATTGATGTAAAATCACATGTCGACGTTGCACATCAGTGTACTTAACTCTCGACTATCATCCTTTGGGACGTGTAAGCTGCTCTTCCTCAGCAGCATTTCACTTTATTCAAATATAAATTACGATATATAGTCTACCGTAAAATATATCTCGAGTAATTATCCATTAAAGTGTAAAAAAAAAAAAGAAAGACTTTTAGTCAATTAAAGTTTTTGGACTTAAACTTTCAAACGCATAAATCTCGTTTCAAGGATTACCGTAGCAACTACCATGCGAAGGGACAGAAAGTTCATTGGCAGATATAATTCTCGTGGGTGCCAGAAATGCAGATGCGTCGCCGTGCACTGGCATAAGATGAGTGCATCAACGTAGAGGATCGGCCCTTTGTGATTCGTCTGCGCAATATGTGTCGAACCATATAGCAGCAATCTAGAAAGGCGACTCGTTAATCGTTCAACTCTTACTTTGGTGAGCGGCAGAGAGAACAACGCAAGAAAAAAGAGATTTGCATACGTGCAAGATTACACATCATATGCCACGCGCAATTTTTTTCACATAAACCGCAGCGTTTTTGCGGACGATAAAATAAATTGCCGCGGGCTAAGAAATTCCAATTCGGATTTGCGTTTGCATCAAAGTGCGATGAAATTTGCAAAGGTTTCAAACTGGAAAACCGCTTTTGCTACGTTTGTGGCAAACGATCATATATAGATCTTTTAATCGAAAGAGAGAGGGGATGCATAATTAGGTGAGAACGTTGCATCAGTGCGCGATGCAGTTACGGCCGATTACGCGGTGCGCGTAGATCGAAGGGGGTGGTTCTATCTCTCTCTCTCTCTTTCTCTCTCTTTCACCGATCAACTCGAGGGTTTGCAGCATCGGAAAATCGCATCGGCGCCGCCACGTTAACGATGCCGCGTTTTCTAATCGTCGTTCCCCACGAACGAGCGCTTCCCACGGAAGATCCGCGATTCGAGCCAAATGTTATCGCTCCGCGGAATTATCGGAAAGTAATTAACCGCTAATCGGCCGGTAGCTGGGATTGGGGATCGCGATGTTCCTTCTTAACAACGGTGATACATTTAATTGCGGGAAAAGCGTTGCGTTTCGAGTACGCTTACCTGCCCGTCTCATCTGAGATACGATAGATTTAATCGCGGCGGTCACGCAGACTAGTTTGTGTAGCAAATAGTCTTCAGAATAAATTGGTATACGAGATATCCAAAAATTAACATCAGTATCCCCTCACCAAGCGAGTCTCTTATTGCGCGCGCATTACAAGTTGTTAATTAAAAACAAGATCTATAAGAGTATTTACTTAAAAGATGGTTAAGAAGATCATCTGATATTTACGGACGACAATCATTTATTTAAAGTAACACGGCACGCGGGCAATCGATCCTTGCGGCAACTCTAATAAATTTTCTACTCTTATTGCCGCTGTTTTTCCACGCCCAAGCTTCTAAGCTGTCTGTCCACTCGATAAATTTCGACGACGCTTGCTGTCTCTCGCGCGCGCGCTTTAAAGAAATACAAGCTGCAACGCAGGTGCGAAAGCGCCGTTACCTCTCCGTTCTTGCATTACGAAAAGAAGATTACGAGCGGTATGGTGTTAATGGCACACAGGAGGGTGCCGACTGTACCTCTTTTTCTTTTGCGCGAAACATAAGCGATTAATGGTTTTTGTAAACGACCTCTTATTTCTTGTCGTCGCAGAGGTAACCTTTTGAGTTATGCGCCGCGCGTTGCTCGAATCAAAAATTATTTACTTCTCACTCCCAGACGATTACACGAAACATTGTCTTTATTGCTTTATCTATCTTCATTCTCACTCCTTGGAGTATGCAAAGCGTTTGCGGAGTGCTTTGATAAAACTCGAATTGATAAACGGAGGGATATTTTTTATGATATAAATTTTTTAGAAAAAATGATAAAAAAAGTATAATATTTAATTATATACCCAGTTGAAATTTCTCCGAATATCATTTTTTTTATGTCATTATATTTTACGGTTATTTTTGTAATTTCTTTCTCTTCTCTTTGTACACGAGGACAAATGAACGTGATTTTGTAATCAGAAATAAGAATGATAACTGGCGCTCGTTAGCGATTGAGAAATATCACAGCAAAGACATCACCGCTATTTGTCACGTACGATTCCGGCATTATTTGTGACGGAGTTTCGGTATTCTGTCGGGTTACATATTACTGCAATTCCGACGCGTATCCACGCTTTCACACCGATTCCGCCGCGGGTCAAATATTTTTCCTACATCACGTTTGCACCGATATGGCCGGCCCGGGGCATTCTGCTTCTTGAAAAAGAGAAACGGTCGAGGAATTAATTCTTTATATTACCAGACGGACGGAAGGAAAACGGAATGGAAGTCGGGCGAGAGCGCATTTGTCGGAGGTAAACGCGCACGCACGTAGAGAACATTATTTCGTCCGCCGCGTTGATGTGAAATAAAAAATAGCTGACCCATTTTCAAATCGTTTCGCACATCGCGCGCGTACTCTGATAGTTGATCGATCTGACAGGAGAGAAGGAAGGAGAGAAAGAAAGAGAACGAAAGAGAACAATCGTACTTCGCAGACGATCAGTTTTTCCAACTTTCACCGTATGTTCGTATTCGTACGAGAAGATATTGTAAAGATCGAATGTACAATATCGAGAGTAAGCTATTTCCACATCTGCGTTATTTCTCGCGAAAAGAAGTGGATTTTGTTGTAGAGTGCTCTTCTTCTTTTCGGAAACTTCGCATTTTTTTCGCGAGCGTGAATATCGGTTTGGAAAATTTTTGAATATTATTCATTGTCATTATTTTCACATGTTTAGCGGGAAACTGAACAGAAATATATAATTATTTTCGTTAAAATAATCCGATGCACACAATGAATAAAATAATTGCAAAATGTATCTAATTAATTATCCATAAAATTCTCTTAATAAAAAAATTAGTTTTAAAATTTTATTTGAAAACATTCAATGTACGTTACCGAAATAGCTGATAGCCGTTTGAATGAAAGAAAACTTCCTATATGATACTGTATCTAAAGCCTCATAAAAGAACAGTATCTCGCTCTTTGCTTTGTAACTATCATCTGGACGATAGTCCAGATATCTATCAATCTCAAAATGTGTGAGTGTACTTACACATATAAATAAGATATTTGTATATGATATGTATTAAAGATAAAAGAGAGAGAAAAGAAGATGGAGCATTATAGTCGGTATGGCTGTTTCGTCAAACATATTCGCAT